>JACCIB010000345.1:0-177670 GCA_018906965.1 Philotrypesis tridentata
TTCACGATTAGTCCAAAACTTGTTATAGCTGCTCTACTCTTATAGGTTTCTCATAATAATCTTTTAACAATTAGTTATTAGATTCATCTTTACTACTACTACTTTTGTTATGGTATGAATTTCAGTAGTAAAGCATTCTGAAGAGTATTCCATATCGTTGTTGCAACTTCTCTACTCTTATTTTCAGCTTCTTTAGTCTTATTTTCATCTTCTTTGTCTGTCAAAAATGGATTAAGTTTCTCATTTATTTCTATTATTCTTATATTAGCATAATCTAGTAGATGTTTATGAGTTCTAACAGCTTTATTGATATGAGCTAATTCAACGCTTATAGACTTTTCTATTTCCAATTTGATGGTATTAAATTTGTTGTTGATTTTGTTAATTTCCTCTGCCAGCATTGAATGATTATGATCAATATGATTTTTTTGATTGGAAAGATTTTTATTAATCTTAGTTATATCTGCACGAATAGCATCTACATCAAATTTAATTGAATTAAATTCGATGAGAATTTTTTTATTTTCCTCTAATAGTTTTATATGATTATGATTAATCAGATCTTTTTGATTGGAAAGAATTTTATTGATCTTAGTTATATCTTAGTTATATCTTAGTTATATCTGCACGAATAGCATCTATATCAAATTTAATTGAATTAAATTCGATGAGAATTTTTTTATTTTCCTCTAATAGTTTTGTATGATTATGATTAATCAGATCTTTTTGAATTGAAAGATTTTTATTAATCTTAGTTGTATCCGTACTAAGGGTATGATCTACCACAGATTTCCACTTCTGAAAAGTCTCAAGGGTGATCGCATCCTTGGGATTACTGGGAGAGGCAAGATTGCACAATCTTTTATTGTTTAAGTCAAAATTGCCATCTAAAGTAAGATCGAAACCAATACCTTGAGGACCGCGACTTACTTCTTGCGGTCGCTCAAGCGTACGTCCGAACAAGTCGAGACTCATGATACTAATGGTTCAAGAAAAATGTGAACATTAATATATATGTCCAGCTTCACGTAACTCCTCTATAATTGATTGGATTTCATTAGTATGATTGTCATTTCCAGCTGATTTTTCAGCAATTAATAATCGGAGTCGCTCGACAAGCTCATTTGGATCATCCCAATAGATAAGATCTATTGAAGAATTTTTCTTCGCTATTTTATTTTTAGGTAGGAGACCTTCTCCGCTGATGGATTTCTGTTTGCGCATTGAGCTACGGAACATAGGTGATATAACATCTATAAATTTCCTACTCCTTGAAGTACGAATAGGTCCACTTTTGTTGAATTTTCGACGATGAGCATTCGATGCTACTAGAATATCGCGATAATTTTTACGATCCGCATCACTTATTTTATTTCCATCTGGTTGTCTGATGAAGATTAACTCCATTAGTCCTTCACTTTTAGGATAACTTTTGTCATTCACTCTTACTGTTTTATTGTCAAATTCAATTTCTGCACTACCAATCATATATCTTCCATTTTCATTTCTAACTCCATATACGTTATCTAAATTGCTGCGGCTTTTATCTAGTAATGATAAAAAGTCTGTCGACTGAGTTTGATCACGCACAGATTTAAATGTAGAATTCAAGATTGTGCCATCCAACGAAGCAAACTCATCGTCATCATCGCCATCATCATCATCTTGATTATATGAAGAAGAATCAAACCGTTCAATATCATGAACTATAGGTGTCTTTCCTTTTTTCATGTGCTTACTTGAACTATTCATATCGTCATCATTCAATCGTCCAATGTTTTCAGTTCTCGAATCAATGAGCTTTTCGAGTGGAGTAACGACAGGTTTCAATGTATCGCCAATTACTTTTTCAAAATCATCTCTCTCTTGTTTCAATAAAGCATATTTCTGTTTAATAGCTTTACGTGCTCGTAAGAGCTCGTTGAGAATATCCTTTTCTTTCTTAAATTCAGACATGCTGACAAGCTGCTGTCTGCAATAGAACTGTAAAGAATGAGATTCACATCTCCTTTTTTATTGCAAAACAATCAAATCCTTTTCTGTATCTACCATTATTCATTTCTCTATCCTTATCAATAACAATGAAACCATACTTATCGTTTTTCCAACATTCAGAACAATGATTACGAAATTCGTTGAAAGTTAAATCAGTATTTACATGATCTTCATATATATGTTTTAAGTTAACATCATCTTGACGATATATTACCAGCATGTTAATATTGTCTCTAATAAGATGCTTTGGTATATGAGCATAGGACTGACAAAGATAGAAACTGTCTACGCTTTTATGTCTCCCCATACAGAAAAATGCTCTGACGTTGTCTTGCTTCTCACAAGCTACATCATCAAAAATCATAATTGAATTCGGTAATGCTTCATCTGGAGATACTACAGATTCATGTTCACTAAACGGCATATACGATACACCTTTAATTGGACCTAAAACTTCTTTGAGAAATTGATACTTTGGTTGATTTAATGATTTAGAATAAACATAAACATTTTCAAATCTCAGACCATTCGGATGTGTAATTAGAGCTAATAAACTATTTGTTTTTCCACAATTCGATGGACCGCAGAATACTGCTCGTATACTATCTGGAAATAATTCTCCATGCCGTTTCTTTCTCTTCTGAACTCTGAAATCGAAGTTGGCATGTTAACGGGACAAAGTCAACTTAGACATTGAGCTTTAAAAAGGTATAAATATTCATTTTATATATTTTAATCATCAGTTGTGTATCAACACTCGAAGAGAGAGATGATCATTCACAAATCTCAGAAGCGGACGAAAGGATACGGATTGCTTGATAAAGTGATCAATAACTTGCCTATCGAACTGCATCTTCCCGGATATCAGTATTATGGTCCTGGAACTAAATTGAACAAGCGATTGAAAAGAGGTGATCCTGGAATAAATCCGCTTGATCAAGCTTGTAAACAACACGACATTGATTATTCGGATAAAAATATAAATCGTAAAGAAGCTGATATGAAGCTTGCCAGTAGAGCTTGGCAACGTGTTAGTGCCAAAGACGCTAGTCTTGCTGAAAAAGCAACTGCCTTGGCTATTGCAAGTGCCATGAAATTGAAAGCAAAAACTGGAATGGGAGTCAAATTCAGTAAGTTGGTGACTGCAGCTAAAAAATCATTAAAACCAAGTAACAGTTCACGCAAGGTTATTCAATCAGCCTTGAAAGGCGCTCGTAAAGCTGCTCAAAAAGGTGGTGGTAAGAATAAAGTTTTACTTCCACGTGTTCTACCATTACCATCAAAAATGGGTGGAGTTCTACCTTTTCTTATACCACTATTCGCAGGACTCAGTGCGACCTGTGTTTTAGCAGGAGGTGCTGCTGGAATAGCTAAAGCAGTAAATGATGCTAAGGCTGCTCAGAAAGAGTATGAAGAAAAAAAGAGGCATAATAAATCTATGGAAGCTATTGCTCTAGGCAAAGGTCTCTATATTAAGCCTTATAAAAATGGAATGGGGTTATTTATGAAACCTCATGTTGGTAGTGGACGAGTTATTAATAAAAAAAAAAACGTCGATTTAATTTTACCAAATCGTCCACTAACTAACTATGATCTCATAAAGTATGCAAAAGTAATGAAAATCCCAAATTTTAGAGGTGTCTTCATGAGAAATAATCTACCTCGCGATGGTCCTTGGCGAAATGAATCTGCTATTGTTAATTTAGATGATTTTCAAAACAAAGGCACTCACTGGGTATGTTATCGAAAGCAAGCTTCTAACGTCATTTACATTGATAGTTTTGGTGATCTTAAACCTCCTAGTGATCTCATAAACTATCTCAATGTGAAAGAAGTAAAATACAATTATAAAAGATATCACAATTTCGACTCATTCATTTGTGGTCACCTCTGTCTTCGCTTTCTAACCGGAAGCCTATAAAAGCATATTGCTACTCAAAATTCAATCATTCACTTGCAATCAGTCATGGAAGAAAGTTTTACTTTAAGTCTTTCTGGAAAATCTTGAGTTTTAGAAGCGCAATATTTTCCTTCGATTGAACTACCACAGAATAAGAAGTTTGTTTTGGGATTAGTTGAACTTTTAACATTCAACTCCATTCCCAATGTTGATCAATCAAATAATAAACTTCATATAAAAAACGGAGTTACAATAACTATTCCTACTGGAAGCTATGAAATTGAAGCTATCAACAAATTTGTACAAGAAGCATTAAAATTGAAAAAAATTGATTTTTCTTTGAAAGCTAACAACAGTACTCTCAAAAGTGAAATTAGTTGTAGTCAACCTTTGGATCTCACACCTTACGATTCAATAGGACGTCTTCTTGGCTTCACTCCACGTATTCTCAAAGAAAAAACTATTCACAATTCTGACTTACCTGTGAAAATATTAAAAATAAATGCCCTCAGAGTTGAGTGTAACATTACTGCTGGTGCATATATCAATAACAAAAAGGTACACACAATCCACGAATTCTTCCCCAGAGTTCCTCCAGGATTCAAAATCGTAGAAGTTCCGTCTCATGTTATTTATCTTCCACTTAGTGTGAAGTGTATAGATAATCTTCAAATTCGAATCGTTGATCAAGACGGAAACTTGGTGAATTTTCGAGGCGAGGAAATTACTATTAGACTTCACATCAAAGCTAAATAATGGGAATTGTCTACAATTCTAATGTATATATAAGTCGACCACAATGTCATACGATAATCAGTCGACAAAAGAAAGTCAAAACGTTAACAAGGCAGAGCATTCAGTTCCTCAAAAGCATAGGACTAAAAGTTCGTGGAAAAAAATCAGTTGCATAATTCTCTGCTGCTTCCAGAAAAATGGACGAAATTCTTCAAATTCAATCAGGTGTCGTATTCGATGAGTCTATAGCTCAATACGAATTACATTCACACCAGCCATACTCATCATTGAGTTTTAATAACAGTGATGAAATTCGTATTACTATCCAGCATCAAGATCTATGTCTTTTACCGTCTCGCAGTTATATTCGTGTCTATGGAACACTGCGAAAACCAGACGGAAGTGCACTAGCTAAGACTGATTTTGCTAACAATGGAATTTGTCATCTGTTTGATGAAATCCGATATGAAATGAACGCAGTGGAGATTGATAAATGTAAAAATGTTGGCTTAACCAGTATTATGAAAGGATGGCCTTCATTTACTCCAAGGCAAGCTCATGCTTTAAAAAATGCAGGATGGGAAGGTATGGATGAAGCAACATCGACAATGAAAAATCAAGCAGGGTATTTTGAAGGTAGCATTCCTTTGAACATGGTTTTGGGTTTTGCAGAAGATTATAAAAAAATAGTAGTTAATATGAAACATGAACTCATTCTCACTAGATCAAGAAGTGATATAAATGCAGTAATTCAAAAAGTACGGCTGCTGCAGGTGCTGCTGCTACTTATGAAAACTTTGAAATAAAAATATTGAAGATAGAGTGGATAATGCCACACGTCGTCGCTTCTGACAAACAAAAAATACAGTTATTCAATTTTATTGGGAAAGATAATCCAATCTCCATGTGTTATCGGTCTTGGGAGTTATTTGAATACCCATCACTTCCAGCAGCCAATAAACACATCTGGACTGTAAAAACTTCGAATCAATTGGAAAAACCTCGTTTTGTAATTGTTGGATTACAAACTAGGAGAAAAGATGTAAAAAATGTAAATTACAGCAGATTCGATCACTATGAAATTAGTAATGTACAACTTTTCTTGAATTCGAAATCTTATCCATACGGTAATCTGAACGTCGACATATTTAAAAATCAGTATGCAATTCTCTATGATATGTATGTTGATTTTCAAAGAAGCTACTATGGAAGAGATCCGCAACAATTGTTGGATAAAGAATCATATATAACTCAGATGCCACTCGTAGTTATTGACTGTTCACGGCAAAATGAAACTCTAAAAAATGCTCCTGTTGACGTGCGTCTAGAAATTGAGGCTTTAAAGCCTTTCCCAGCATCTACATCAGCTTACTGCCTAATCTTACACGATCGCATTACTCATTATAATCCTGTTAGTGGAGAGGTAAAGAAGCTTGTTTAAAAAAAACATTACGAGATGGAGTATGCAGTAGACATGGTTGGCTTTAAACAAATGGGAGGTGATTATATTCTAAAGGAAATAGCGATTATTCCTCTTAATCACAGTGGAGATCCTATAGTTCATCTATTTAAAAAGCCGTTTTCATTGCATAGACTTTCTAATCAATTGCAAGCAGAAAATATGTGGCTTAAACATAATTATCATGGAATAGCCTGGGACACGAATGGACTTGATTACAATCAAATTAGAAACCTGCTTCGGGAATCGTTGCAAAATGCTACCAAAATTTTTGTTATGGATGATCTAAGGCAGAAGTGGTTGGAACGTTTTAAATTACCTGTTTATAACATTCAACAATGCGGCTATCCACCAAGATCAACAATCAAGTGTGTAACTATATGCACAAACCATAATCCAATTTACAAGACTGTATGTGCATTACACAATGTCAAACTTATGAAAATGTTTTATAAATCATACAAAAATAAAAAACAATAAAAAAAGAAAAAAAGTAGAAAATGCTATAGGCATACTGGAACAAAATAGTGGGGGGAGAAAATTCCCTCACCAACGGGTTCTGGCTTTGAGAGGGGGCTCCAGAGAGAGGGGCAGCGTATGCTAGAACCCGTGTGGATACTAGAACAACGGAGGCAGAGTGGAGGGGGATCCATTGTTCTAGTATGCCTATGTTCTGGTATGCCTATAGCTATACTACTTTTGTATTTAGTCATTTTAAAAGTTTAATTATTTTTATTTAGTTAATTATACTGTGTGCGATTTGTCGGCACATGCAGCTTAGTATTGTTGTGCTAGTTTTAATAAGGTATATTGTATCAATTTATTTTGTTCTTTATAAATTATTTTAGTTTAATTAATTCTTATTGTATAATATTGTTGTATTTAACCCTGAAGAGGAACCGCAACGGTTCGAAACGTTGGCTTCAAAACAAAATCAATTATTGGCTCCAAGGGATGCATTTAGTTATTTTCTTAATCTGTTTCTCCATGTGGTCTGTTTGCCTGTTTTGATATATCATATTAAGACGGTAACGCAGACAGCGTAACCGTCGGTAACAATTTACTACAGTCGGTAAATTACCAACCACGGACCAGATGTCGCGCAGTTCCACAAGACTGAGTAAAACAGCACCAGGCGGCATCAGTACGAGCAGGAGTCAGATCCCTCTCTCAAGCTGGGGCTCTGACTTTATGGTTTCTTGAAGTTCGTAGGATAGGCGGTTGACGAGCATGCGCACTTACCTCCCTACCGAATCTCTCATGCACCCTAACCTATGTGACCACTAGCTTTAAACTCTTATCATTCAGATCAATAAATTAAGCAATTTTTTAAATCTTTGCATTTCTTGATAGCATTTCCTTACGCGTTCTTGGGTGATTGCCATGACCTTGCCACGCACAAGCCAATGGTATAACACTCCATGAACAGAACGACTCCAGGGGTATTTGGTCGAGTCCGCGTTCCCATGTATAGGCACTCGGTTCGAGTATTCTGCTGTACCAGTGACTGAGCGAGCAAGCCAGTTGGCTAAAGGTTACGTCAATCTAAGGTCGCGCTCTAGTGCAGGGGAGGTACCACAAGCTGAGCCTGACCGAGCAACTACCCTCCACTCCTCCACCTTAAGAGCAGTGGAGTTATAGGGAACCGCCTGGTATACAGAATCATATAAACCCTGTAAATCCGGTTGGTGACGTAACCCAGTGCACCCTTACCTTCTAATCACCTTCCCCTTCTAATGACGAACCACCCTGACTAACAAGAGGAGGGAACGTCACAATATGAAAAATGGGGTTAAGCAGTTATAGGAGGTAAAGTATCAAAATTTTTAGTATAAGTATACTGTTGAACCGAAGGATGGCTAGGCAACTGCTTAGAATCAAATTTTTCTTCGCTTTCGACATATCTTTCAGACAACTATTAAGCTTTTCAGAGTTTCTGTCTGAGAAATCATTGATATGTTTATCAAGTCATACATTTCCAAGCATCCCTGTGTTCATTAATAATTGTGACACGGTAGGAGAAGATGCACGCGGGCGGGAAAAGCGCGGTGCGCGACCACGGTAATGACGGCGTGGGCGATTGTGTTGCGGCGCACGGTAATGACCGGTGGTGTTGCGCGTCATCCTCCTCGTGCGTGCTCTCCTCCTCCCTGTATTTCACGAGGCTACGCTTCGTGTCTGGATCTTGGATCGAGGGCGCTTTGACGCGTCGCACGTCTTCGGGCCTCGGCTGAGACTCGTTATTTACAGGATCGTTTGAGGCGGGAAATAATCAGGAATAAACACGCTTGAATTCACGGATTAATGTCACTGCTTTATTTTACGGATTAGACTTATTCCTACTGTACACGTTATTTTCGCCTACTCCTCGCCCGCGCACACGGCAACGGCTTCGGCGGATACGTAGCACTCGCGGATTAGAAGATACTCTCTCTTACTGTCTCCTTTCTCCTTTTCTTGTCTCGTCTCGTTCAGCCGTAGTTTCGTTCCTTGTGAGCGTACGAAAAACTGTTGCTACGCCGGTGGTTGATGGTCGTCTTTGAATTTGCTCCTGGTGTCTCTCTATTTGCTCTATACTGCTTTGAATTGTTGCTCCGGTACTTACTCTTGCGAGGTTTGCGGGGATACTGACTCGCGCTCGCTTGTCGCCCTCTCACACATACTTTTCGTTCTCGGCCTTATCACGTAACCGCTCGCTTACAGTGTTCTCATCCGCGGCAATTCGAATTCCTTTCATACGTAATTAAATATTTTTCGCTTCCTGGCTTCGGCGCATACATTTAATTCTATTTAATTCGACCCAATAGTCCTCCTCGCTTGTACAATGGAGCTCGAAGGCCTCCACTCGGCGATTTACAATCTATCCATCTCTCTCTCATGTTCTCTCGCCTGCATACGCACACACGCGTGCTCGCCCACTCATACATACGTGACGTCACAGCGGCGACTCGGCCGGCTGGTGTTCTCCTCGTAGTCGGGGCAAGTTAGCATTTTTGCATTAAGTTTCTTATAACTTTAGTTTTATGATTGAAATGTGTTATTGGTAACGTACTGAAAATAACCTTAAAGTCTCGACTTCGGGTCAGGTCGGGAACATTGTTATTATTGCAAAATAAACTTCAAAAATGCACTTTCTTTAAGCTTTTCGTGAATAACTTCTTTATGACTCATTTTATGTAAAAAAAGATAGAGATGAAAGTTGTTCAGAATTGAATTTTGTATAAGGTACATATATTCCCGACTGCGAAATTAAGTTTTTTCATCGTTAAATTGTTAAACAAAAAAATTTTTTTTTAAATTTCATTTTGCTACAGATTTCACAAAAAATAATTTTTTTCATTGGATGAACACCTATAGATGAGTTTTGGTACGAATAATTTAAAAATCGATGTCCGATCTTGATATCTCAAAATGGCGTCTTATTGCAAAATTATTTAGCCTAAAATTTCAAATTCTTCTCCAAATTGCCCATGGAACGATAACTTGATCCAACCACCTTTAATCGATAGCTTACGACGTACTTAATAAACGCTAAAAAACTTTTTAAAAAATTAATATTTAATAACATTTTTAACAATAAATAATTTTTATTTTCGCCAATTTTGAAGTTAGACGAATGCAGTAAAGTGCATTTTAAAGTATGTAAAAAACCATGAATTTTCATGTAAACTTTGTTTAGATCGGACCAATAGGAACGGAGATACGAACATTTTTTCAATCGACGCTCATGCCGAAACTACTTAATAATTTTTGATGAAATTTAGTATACAGCTTGCTCAAAAAACATTCTAAATGATGGCATTTTACCCGATAGTTGTAATGGACCTATTTTGTGCAAAACCGATGAAAGAATGTGAAATTAGCGCGCGCGGCCGCGCGGCTGCTTCGGCCCGGCGGCGCGGTGGTGGGGGGAGCGCCGCTGCAGCTTTCGGGAAATTTAGATGTTAAATTCTTTTCTCGGCAACCAGAGGTCGTACGGTAATGCATTTTTTTTTTTTAATTTTATGTGTTTTTTTCTCAGCTTTCATGTCGTGTTAATGAAATTGCCGTAGCTGCATTACAAATACTCGAAATTGACTTGTTTTCTGGAAAAAAAACTTTTTTCGATGTATACACTATACGTACATGAATATATTGTGCAACAAAATACATTTATGATTATATATATCAATACAAGAATAATAACTGCTTTCTATTTTAATCCCACTAATAAAAAGTCATGACCGGATGTTTTGAAGCCGCTGAAGACGAATTGTGATTGGTTGATGTTGTGCGCATGCGTCAAGACTCAAGAGCCAATATCATGTATCATGTATCATGTGTTCATGTATCATGGTTCATGTGTTTCCGGTGAATGCGTTAGTTTGAGGTTAGAGCGCGCGAAGCCCGCTGATGTTGATTTAACATTCTCGCCTAATATAATGGCAAAAAAGATCTGCGTACAAGCAGAGTGCAGGTACAAGAAATCGAGAAAGATTTGTTTTTATTTTATACACAATAGAATCGACAATGGGTTCATGAGTTCTTCATATATAGATATACCTATGCACAGTTCGATAAGTTCTTTTTAAAAACTGTACTTTAAAAAATAACTTTTAAAAGAGAAATAATTCTTCAAAATTTTCAAAATAAAAATCGAATTTGATTATTTTAAGTATTTCTGAGTACTATTAAATTATGAACAAACTGCAAGAAAAATTAGAGCGCGCGAAGCGCGCTGCTCTTGGTCTAGTATTATACTAAATTAAGGTATTAATCTCCGTAAAATCAGTTGGATTCAATTGGAATTTATTGCTTCGAATTTTGAGTATATTTTTGGAGTTGTACTGACTTTATTAAATATATGTATTGGAGTATGTGTACGTATTTATTTATACAAATATGATAGATAAAATTGCCTTTTATCTATTTCAGTAGTACATAGTATTTTTAATATTTTTGTTGAACAGATTATCCTTGCATGCATATACTGTACTACAAAACATATTTATGATTATATACATGTGTGTATGTATTGTAACGGCACGATTATCGTTCTCCAAAATAATCGGTCGTGTACAACCGTGGAATGAATCCACGTTTATTAATAAGTGTCTCGTTGTCGGGCGTGCGAAGTACGGCTCGGCCGACTCGTGTGGCTCGTACGAGTGTACGAGGTCGCGAAGGCGGCAGGGGACGAGGTATCGAAATAATGAGATATCCGTGGATTAAAAGAGAACTAGTGAAAATATATTGTATTAAAAAGAATACACAGAGCTCGATCTTACGAGCGGTCATGCGACACCGCACACTACGCGAGAGAGAGAGAGAGAGAGAGAGAGAGATAGAGAGAGAGAGAGAGAGAGAGAGAGAGAGAGAGAGAGAGAGATGGGGCTCAATCGCCCAAATACCGAGAGTGATAGAGAGCTCGTACTTACAAGGTCGCACGTTGGTGCCGGACGGTGGTCGCAGTCTCGTAGCTCTCGGACGCTGCAGTTGTCCTGGCCGACTCGAAGTGAAGTCTCACGCAGGGGGACGAACTCCGGGCGGTCGAATAGGACGAGATAGGTCGCAAGCGGGTGCTCGAAAGGGAGACGAAAGTGTGTGGTAAAGAACCGGCGCGAAGGATCGGTGAGGAACGTTCGGACGCTACCGCAATACTAAATAATTGTACGCGCGCGATACCGGAGGACGCTCCGGTCCTTGACACGGCGTTGTCATATTTTGGCAACGCGTAATCGATGGACCGGCAACGTCGCGGGCGGGGATACGCGTGCTCTCTCTCTCTCTAAATATCGGCCTAATTTAGGCACTCTCTCGCTCTCTCTGTCTTTCTCGTAGAGTAGTGTCCGCTGGTGGTCGCTAGAACAAGAAATGTATTAGTACAAGTAATACGGCATACGCCCGTAGAGGCGATAACGTGCGTATTATATATGCGACCGTTATAACACCCCCCTCCAGACGCTGAGTACGCGTCCCGGCGTACCAGCTCGCGCTCACTACGCATATCCGGGCGATAAGGGAGTACTACTACCAATACCAAACTGTACGGCTACAAATTAAAGAAACAATTTAAATAAATTAAAGGAAGAGAATTAAAGGAAGGACAATTAAAGGAAGAGAACAACAAAAATTCAATAATAATAATAATATTAATAAAACAAAAAAGGGGTTATTCCATCTCTCTCTCTCTTTACATGTTTTCGGCCGGAGGCCATTTCGGTCGAGGAACATAAAAGAATAAACATCATCTGGCGTCAGTGCCTTTATTTACACAGGTAGAAAAGGGGAGAAAAAAAATTTTGGCAGACTTATGCCTGACGAGGTAGAGAATCAGGAGGGGAACAAAAAGAATACAATGGGCTAGAATGGGGGGATAGGAAAAGAACATGTCAAGAAGGTAGGAAGTAAAGAATGACATGCCTATCTACCAATACCCTACGCTGCCGCCTTTTGTGCTCGCGTTCTCCGCGGGGAAAGGGTTACGGTTTCCGTACGAGTTTTGTTTTTCGCACCTTTCGGTCGACCTCGCTTGGTCCTACTTTCGCCTACGCTCGCGGTTTGCGTCGGTATTATGTTTGTCAGCAGACTATCGCAGTCACGCGGATTACTAGTGTTCATCGGCGCTTCTTCTTTGTCTTCCGATCGTAGATCTTCTTTGGCATCTTCTTCCTCCCCAGATGTGGTTCGTTCGTCTTCTTGATCCGCAGGCGAATCGACGGCCGTTCTCTCTTGGGAAGCCTTGAGATTTTCCACATCTGTTGGACCCAGTACTTTACCATCCAAATATTTCAAAACATTGTCAATATACGGAAGAGGATAGGTGTTGACCTTGGATAACTTGTTCAGCTTCCTGAAGTCAATGCACATGCGACGTACGTCGCCCTTTCCCTTCCTAACCATTTGGGCTGGTCTAGACCAGTCACTATCCATCGGCTCAAGAAGGTCGGCTGCTAACTTAGCCGTGACTTGCGTATGCATCGTCTCTTCGAGCTTAGGAAATACCTTGTAGTATTCTTGATTAATCGGACGCATGGCTGAACCTCCAATTCAAATTCTACTAGGTTGGTGAAGCCAAGTGGTCCCGTGTACTTTGGTAACGGACGGTCGAGCAACTCTTCCGATGCAGCTTGTTGTGCATCGGTCAATTCTAGCAAACCAATCGATGCTAGGCTCGGTTGACCAGTCTCACTCACATCAGCTCCGTCCGTGCGAAGGACTTCAGTCGAATTTTCGACTGTTAATGTACAGTCGCGCGGGTTTAATCTCGCGTCAAATTGTAACACAAAATCTGCGCCGAGATTACATCCTTCACAAAGATCGGAAACGACCAAGGCAGTTAGCGTACGAGTCTGTCCGCCAATCGTGGAAGGAAGTTCAACAGTTCCAGAAACCATGGAGGTGCTGCCGTCCGCCATACAGGCGACAATTCCATCACATGGTTGTACAGTAGCGTTGCAGGCGTCGGCCAACTGTACAGACATCGTGCCGATGCAAGTCTGGGTTGCTCCAGGATCGTAAAGGGCCCTGATCTGGAACTCTCCAACATAGACTTGCAGCCACCATCGCTGATCTGCCAGTATACCGTTGCTACTGGTCGCTGCGCATTGCGCGGCAACAGTCGGTACTGCTGTAATAATATTTGAGGTCCGAAGTATTAAGGGGTCAGTAGAGACCTCTTCTACTTTACAATTGGGTGTCGCCTGGTCTGGGGCTGGAGGTTGCACACGTCCGATGCCCATAGCTGTTCTTCGTTAGGCCGTGAGGGCTTTATACCGAAATTCTTCTAGGGTCTTCACCTCGTTTCTTCCGAAGATCAGTCTTAGTGCCGGAGCCATATTAGTATATAAGATGTCGAGCTTCTGTCCGATTGACGTGTCAGCTCGCATGCGGTCGAAGAGAGTGACCATGTTAACGTAATAGTCACTTACGGTCTCGTTAGGGCCTTGCGTTCTCTGGTATGCTTCTATCCATACTTTCGACCGCTCTATGTCGGGCATGCCGTATGTAAGCCTGGCTTCTCTGCAGAAGTCTTTCCAGATTCTCCATTTCGGCCGTTCGACGCGAGCCCATTTCAAGGCTCCGCCGGATAGTAGCTGCGAGAGTCCATCTAATAACTCTTCATCTAACAGACGTGGACGGGCCAGTCTGAGCGCATCTTCAACATCTTTAATAAAATCTTCTATGTCTTCATTCGGATTACCAGCGAATTTCACCTTCCATCTCCAAATTTTGTCTCCGATATCCATAACTTCCTCCGGAATCAGACGATTTAGTTGACTCGGCTGACCCCCTCCCCCCCTTCCCAGACGAATCTATCGTCCTGGCAGGGGTTGTATGCCCCTTGTGAATATCGCCATTCTGATGTCATCCGATTATTTGCTTGTGGCAGTTCTGCCGTCGCCTGGGCTTCCACATTCATCGGTGGTGTGTGTTGCATGTTGTTGTTCGACGTAGGGCCAGCTGTTGGGTTAATTGGTCGAAAATAGTTCGAATAATTATACGCCGGTCTTGCAGAACGATGAAACAGCGTAGACTGAGCCCTATGTGGTAATGATTGACCGCACAAGTTTTGCAAAGGCACGGTTTCCGGCGTAAAATATCTCTTCGAGTATGCGTCGTCGAAGTTGACGTGTCGGTTGGAGTTTGCCGATTGAGCATTCGGCTGTCGAGAAGTTTGATTTTCATTTGACAATAAATTCTCCAGTCGAGTGATCTCCTTAACGAGGCCTTCAATAAAATCGCCAGCTTGACTAATCGTCTGCTCGTGCTCTCGCACCGTCACCTGAAGTTTTTGATTTTCTTCTAACATCTTCATAAGCGTCTGTTCATGTACTTCTAGCGTCAGTTCCAAAGTTTTTTCTTGCGCTTTTAGCATCATTTTACATTGATTATAATCGTCCGCAATCGGTGTCGGTACGCCATAATTACAGCCGTTGATTGACGTGACAAATTTCATATTTCGTCCGTCTGGATTCATTTCTGAATGTTCGCTCAGATTCTCTAATGCTCTACACTCGGAATGATGCCAGCTGTGCTGGCTTTGGTCGTCCGAGCCTTGAACTTCATTGGCTGTAGACGGTATAAATTCGTAATTATTGATATACGAATTTCCGCACGATTGTCTCAGTGAATTTTTCTGCTCCATAACTTCGCTGTAGCTAGTCGATGGTAAATCAACCGGGTTACTTTTAACGTCTAAAATATGTAGTATCTCTGAGTAGTTGCTGCGTCGTAGAAAATTGCTGAGATCTGCCGGCACCGAATTGATGTACTCGTTCCGATTCGTCGTTCGTACTCTTCGCAGTACCTTCTCATCTACCGGGACTATAGAGGATTTGAAATCTTCCGCGGTATCTGCTCCTAAGAGACATTTACACAGTCGTAATCTATTCTCATTGACAATACCGCTGTCTTTCAGATCGATTTTCGACAACGCGAGCGATAAATCAGATTCGGTTAATTTGTCCACAAATTGTATTAACCGGTTGATAACTATACATTCGTGCGTTAATGACTCGGATGGCGACATGTTTACAGTCAAAAAATTATTTTCAATATACGGATAAATGTAAAAAAAATTGTACCTCACGTACGATTTACTATATAAAAATGCTAAACGCGAGAAAAAAAACGAATTTACCACTAGTCGTTCAACAACGTAAATAACAACACGGGAAAAAAAATACTGTAAGTCGAAATTATTCGCACGCGAACTATCAAATAATCGCAATAAATAAGTACGAAAATAATTTCAAGTTTACATAAAATTAATACAAGTTACAAATTACAAATAATAAAATAGTGTTACATAAGTAAATAATATTGTAAATAATATTACACGTAATTACATGTACGGCTATAGTATTGAGAGAGTCAGTCGACAGATACTAAGAAATGTGCGTTAGAAATACACAGTGAGAATGGCGCAGCCGTAGTATTAGACGTGCGTTTATAATGCTCACTGTCTCTCTCAATTTACAGGCGAAAATTCCTATACTTGCCCGAGCGGGCGACACAATCAAGTCGAGCTATGGCTCGGCGCTCGCGACATAAACATAAGTATTGTACGCAGTGGAAGTGTCTTCACCGCTCGGCCGATCGGCCTTCGCTTGCCTATAGACGGGCTACCTGAACGCGTCGAACGAAAATCGCACAAACAAATTTTCGAGTAACAGTACTCGAGGGCTATTTGTCTATTGTACGCTAATACACTAATGTTCGTGTGCGTGAGAGCGGCGCGTGTCTCGAGCTCTCGCTCGGCGCTCGAATGTAAACAAACACGTCAATGTCTTGCGACGCGCTCTCGTCGACTTTATGTTCGACTACGAAAAATATTCCAATACGGTTGCTCGTTCGAGAATCAAATTATTATACGAATAATTTTTCTCGACCGCGTAATTAATGAAACAACGAGAACAAGATGAGTATTGCGGAGCTTACGCGCGGTGCAAATTTTACGAAATGATATGAGGGAAAAGAAGAAAATATTTTCACGAATTTTCAATTATTAGTTAAGCCACAAAAACGTTAGGGCGCCATTTGTAACGGCACGATTATCGTTATTCAAAATAATCGGTCGTGTACAACCGTGGAATGAATCCACGTTTATTAATAAGTGTCTCGTTGTCGTCGGGCGTGTGAAGCACGGCTCGGCCGACTCGTGTGGCTCGTACGAGTGTACGAGGTCGCGAAGGCGGCAGGGGACGAGGTATCGAAATAATGAGATATCCGTGGATTAAAAGAGAACTAGTGAAAATATATTGTATTAAAAAGAATACACAGAGCTCGATCTTACGAGCGGTCGTGCGACACCGCACACTACGCGAGAGAGAGAGAGAGAGAGAGAGAGAGAGAGAGAGAGAGAGAGAGAGAGAGAGAGAGAGAGAGATGGGGCTCAATCGCCCGAATACCGAGAGTGATAGAGAGCTCGTACTTACAAGGTCGCACGTCGGTGCCGGGAGGTGGTCGCAGTCTCGTAGCTCTCGGACGCTGCAGTCATCCTGGCCGACTCGAAGTGAAGTCTCACGCAGGGGGACGAACTCCGGGCGGTCGAATAGGACGAGATAGGTCGCAAGCGGGTGCTCGAAAGGGAGACGAAAGTGTGTGGTAAAGAACCGGCGCGAAAGATCGGTGAGGATCGTTCGGACGCTACCGCAATACTAAATAATTGTACGCGCGCGATACCGGAGGACGCTCCGGTCCTTGACACGGCGTTGTCATATTTTGGCAACGCGTAATCGATGGACCGGCAACGTCGCGGGCGGGGATACGCGTGCTCTCTCTCTCTAAATATCGGCCTAATATAGGCACTCTCTCGCTCTCTCTGTCTTTCTCGTAGAGTAGTATCTGCTGGTGGTCGCTAGAAGAAGAAATGTATTAGTACAAGTAATACGACATACGCCCGGAGAGGCGATAACGTGCGCATTATATATGAGACCATTATAGTATATACATATATATGTGTGTGTCAATGAATAAATGAATAAAAAACATGTTCTATACCTATTTATGTACACACACACGCACGCACGCACGCACAAACACATGCATATAATCATAAATATGTTTTATAGTATACTATATACATGTAAAGATAATCTATGTAGCAAAAACATTAAAAGTAATATGTACTACCAAAATAGTAAGAAGTTATTATTCTTGTACTGATATATATAATCATAAATGTATTTTGTTGCACAATATATACATGTACGTATAGTGTATACATCGAAAAAAGTTTTTTTTTCCAGAAAACAAGTCAATTTCGAGTATTTGTAATGCAGCTACGACAATTTCATTAACACGACATGAAAGCTGAGAAAAAAACACATAAAATTAAAAAAAAAATGCATTACCGTACGACCTCTGGTTGCCGAGAAAAGAATTTAACATCTAAATTTCCCGAAAGCTGCAGCGGCGCTCCCCCCACCACCGCGCCGCCGGGCCGAAGCAGCCGCGCGGCCGCGCGCGCTAATTTCACATTCTTTCATCGGTTTTGCACAAAATAGGTCCATTACAACTATCGGGTAAAATGCCATCATTTAGAATGTTTTTTGAACAAGCTGTATACTAAATTTCATCAAAAATTATTAAGTAGTTTCGGCATGAGCGTCGATTGAAAAAATGTTCGTATCTCCGTTCCTATTGGTCCGATCTAAACAAAGTTTACATGAAAATTCATGGTTTTTTACATACTTTAAAATGCACTTTACTGCATTCGTCTAACTTCAAAATTGGCGAAAATAAAAATTATTTATTGTTAAAAATGTTATTAAATATTAATTTTTTAAAAAGTTTTTTAGCGTTTATTAAGTACGTCGTAAGCTATCGATTAAAGGTGGTTGGATCAAGTTATCGTTCCATGGGCAATTTGGAGAAGAATTTGAAATTTTAGGCTAAATAATTTTGCAATAAGACGCCATTTTGAGATATCAAGATCGGACATCGATTTTTAAATTATTCGTACCAAAACTCATCTATAGGTGTTCATCCAATGAAAAAAATTATTTTTTGTGAAATCTGTAGCAAAATGAAATTTAAAAAAAAATTTTTTTGTTTAACAATTTAACGATGAAAAAACTTAATTTCGCAGTCGGGAATATATGTACCTTATACAAAATTCAATTCTGAACAACTTTCATCTCTATCTTTTTTTACATAAAATGAGTCATAAAGAAGTTATTCACGAAAAGCTTAAAGAAAGTGCATTTTTGAAGTTTATTTTGCAATAATAACAATGTTCCCGACCTGACCCGAAGTCGAGACTTTAAGGTTATTTTCAGTACGTTACCAATAACACATGTCAATCATAAAACTAAAGTTATAAGAAACTTAATGATATTCCACATTTGAACTCCCTGACGCCCGGACTATCGCGCGTTCCCTCTCCTTCTCTCTCCTACTTCTACGACGCGACTCGGAGCTGACGCCTGGCTGTGGCTTGGTGTGTAGTCTCTCCCTGTAAATACCCATACGTTAGAGCATATTCATTCTGCTCGGTCTCGGATGTCTGCAGGGAAAGCTACCCGGCGCTAATGACGAAATCTCCGTCCCATAATTCATGAAAAATATACTTCAGAGATTGTAGAATAAATGTTAATTTGATACTCCGTAACTTACTTCTTGCTTGACAGAACTTTTATACATACGTCAAATTAACATTTAATTTACAATCGCAAGTATATTTTGTAAAATGCAGTTGTATCTTCTTGTTTCAGGACTATCAGATGCAACTTACACGTGCAAGTGACCGATGACTTTGATGAGGCTCACTTCGAAGAAACTTTCAACGTTATCTCATTTCTTATGATAACACTGCATTTCAAGTTTTCTAATTCAAAATTTTTTTAAAAACGTTTTGTAGTTTATACAAAGTTTTTACTTATAAAATTAGTCTAATTATATATCATGCCTATGTAAAATGCTTGCCCATTTCCATCGCAATCATGAAAATTTATAATCTTAATTTTACTGTTTTAAAATTATTACTTAATAAATAAGATTAAATAAACAAATATAAATCTAAGCACCTTAGTTTACTTGTAAAAGTTTTGCTACCACAATTTTAAATAAAGTTTGATTTCATTTAATATATTTTTTATATCAACCCAACCCTTTACACTAATAATTATTTATAATTTTCCTAAATAAACAAAAGTAAATAAAACATTTATTTTCATGCTCGTTCGACGTTCCGCTGTAGGTTCCGTTCCGATCGCCCGCACCGTCACCGCCAGCTGTGCACATTCGAACCGGCCTTTTTCGGTTTCCGTGACTGTCACATGTACAGAATATATTTAACATGGGTGTACAATCAATCATGTATTGCAAGCTTCTCATACAGACACTTTGGCTCTGAACTTTTCCGGCTTATTTTTTTATTTTCGATATTGCATTTGTGTATAATATCGATAATGGATTCGGCACTTACGGAATTAACTCGACTTGTTGCTTATATTCGGATCTTACGCAACGTCAAGATTTTATTATGCTAAATAAAAATGTTGAAATGAGTGTATGCTTATCAGATTGTTTGTTGACTTAAGGATGTATATTCGAAATGAAGAAACATCACAAATAAGATAAACAAACAAAATAAGCTTATTATTTAAATTCGAAATTAACTAATGCTTTAAAATATGAAGTGTATTCGTTATAAACAATAAGATGTAAATTAAATAAAGGTTTTAATTAAGTTCAAGTAGATTTTAGTAGATTGTAAAATTAATAATATTAAGTCCAATGAATTTAACATTCAATAAAATAAAGAAGTGATCCAGTCAAAATACAAACCACGTACCACTACTTGAAGAGCATTAAACAATTTTTTTCTTTTTTGAAGATCTCATTGAGTATTTTATCTGCAATTGCTCTTTCGAAATAGTAAAAGTCAATGAGATATTAAATAATAATTTCGATTTTGAATGCTTGAGTAAAACGCACTTATAAGTAGGGATTGATGGTAATAATCTAACGCATTTAAAGGTTGTTTGTTAATCTGTTTAAAAACACACTTTTGCCAAAAGAAATCTTTGGCTATTATAAGTTTTGATCTTCGATAAGTATTTTAATAATCTATTCATTCATAGAATATAATTTATTCAAAAAAACGAAACAGCGAAAACGAAAATCCCCATTTAATCATATGAAATATTTTGAATTTCATCTTTGGAAGGTTATGAAATCATTGAATAAATTGTCAAGTATAATTGTTAGGTTCGCGCACAAAGCTTCGACGCGAAATACTAGAGATAGGGGAGCGCGCAACACGAGAAGCACACAGACGTGCTTAGCCACGCTTCAAAATCAGCGCAATCGGAAAAATACCACGAGGTTAAACAATATATTGAGGAGACGCACAGTATATTAGTAAATTTATTTGAACTCTTGCCTTGGTTTTTAGAACAAATCAGCTGGGCTAGATAGTCCGATTCAGAGCAAAAAAGGCAAGCGCAATTTGTGTTGTAGCAGCGGCAGTGTCCAGGAGTGATTATGCGCTTGGAACTCGTTTATTTGGAAGCGGTGCAAAAGTGGGCAGACCGTGCGAATTATAACGATATAAATAGTCTATTGACTGATCAAATACAGCTGAACAAATGGCACTCGGGCCTCTATGAGAACAAAAATGGAAAAATACATGAAAATACTAAACTGAAGAATGCACGTCGAGTCCGCTCGGTGGCTCAAGACGCTCTGCCGGAGGGCACGCAATTATGCATAGGAGAGAGTGCGTCACTTTCTCCCCCAATAATTGTTCTTACCTCTCCCCCATCCCTTCACTTCATTAGCTACTCCGCTCTCTCTTGCAATCGTGAACTTCGGGTGAAGTCCGGCGGCGCATGGGAGGGCGAAGCGCTTGGTCAGCTTTTCGAGAGCTGGAGGAGAAGTACCGCTATCGCTCGTCATTTTCCCTACAAACTGCCTCGGAGAAATCGATAGAGTCTTCTCACACAAATATCAAAGAATACCGAGGGATAAATTCATGATAGATAGTGTATATACAAATTGTCAAGTATAACTTTAATGATTAGTTTTTCGAATAATTTTTTATTTTAATTGATGTAATAATATTAACGCAGTTTATTATAATATTATATAAATGCAATTACCACTTCAACAAACTTTCCTGTTAGGCGATTGCCTTCCACCTCGTGGATTGGGAAACAATTAATATCTTGTAAAATCCACATGAGTAATCAAATTGTTTTACAAGAAATAATGTGCATTAGAATAGAATGCAATCTAATCTTGTTAGTAAATTTAGTAACTGTGTTACTATCCCCATTTCATAAAATGCACAGCGTATATGCAGGAGACTTATTTACAATTAAATATAAAATTTAAAGCTTCTATTCAAGTTTATTAGCTGTCATCCTTTTCATCAAAAAAAGAAACCTATTTTTCATGCAACACTTTCATCCCACATTTTTAATAAAACATGAACAAATTCTAGCATGTAGATCGTAATTTTTTTATGAAAAAACTTGCCGTCCCGTTCTATTATATATCACGAATTCACGATGGATATCATCTTTAAATTACACATGCTTAACCAAAGTAAATTATTATTAATGAAACATTTTTACAAAATCTCATGGAACCAATTTTTCGTTCATTATATACTTGAAACCATTCTTAATCAATTCCTGAATCCAAATTTTCGTGATAATTGTAATCTTAATTTTTAAGAAATTACTGAAGTTGAAATCGTTGTTTAATTTGGTTTTCGGTTCACAGACTTAGTTTTAATTTTATACTTGATTTAGAAAAATCCAATTCTCAGTTCTGTACTAAATTATTTATAGTATTGTTGATTACAATTACATTTAATAATTAATTAACTATCTATAATAGGACAGGACAACATGATTTTCCATAAAGAAATTACGTTCTACATGCTAGAATTCATTCATGTTTTATTAAAAATGTGGGATCAAAGTTTCGCATGAAAATTAGGTTTCTTTTTTTTATGAAAAGGGTGAGAGCCAATAAACTTGAATAGAAGATTTAAATTTCATATTTAATTGTAAATAAGTCTCCTGCATATACGCTATGCATTTTATGAAATGGGGATAGTAACACAGTTACTAAATTTACTAACAAGAGTAGATTGTACTCTATTGTACTGCATATTATTTCTTGTAAAACAATTTCTTTACTCATGTAGATTTTACAAGATATTAATTGTTTCCGAATCCTCGAGGTGGAAGGCAATTGCCTAACAGGAAGGTTTGTTGACGTGGTAACTGCATTTATATAACATTATAATAAACTGCATTAATATTATTACATCAATTAAAATCAAGAATTATTCGAAAAACTAATCATTAAAGTTATACTTCACAATTTATTCAATGATTTCATAACCTTCCAAAGATAAAATTCAAAATATTTTGTATAATTTCATGAGAATTTTGGCTTCAGACAACTACAGATAAAAACATTGAGTTTTGATCGATAATTTCTGATATAATGGGAATAAAAATAAAGAATAATAATTGTTGTTTTAGTATTTTTTAAATCTGTTTTCTAATACTATTTAAAGTCTTATGTGTATTTTTAATCGTATTATTATATGAATTAAAATAACAATTTATTGGAAAGACTATACAAATCAAAGTTATACTTTACAATTTATTTAATGATTTCATGACCTTCCCAAGATGAAATTCAAAATATTTCATATAATTAAATATGAATTTTGTTTGCGCGGTTTCGTTTTTTGAAATAAATTGTATTCTATGAATAAATAGATTATTAAAATACCATAATCATTTCAAAGGATAGATTATGAAATAAATTTTTTTATTTATGGTTTTATTATGTAAATTTTGAACACGATACTTACACAAAATCATTTATTTATAAAATATGTACAAATTTAAAAAACATAACTTATAACCTATCCTTTGAATTCACTATGGTATATATACAAGTCTCTCATGTATATGTGTTAAAAATTGTGATGAATATTAATACAGATTACTCTCGACGATTTTGGGGACACCTCTTTGTTTGCATAAGTGTATACATCTGAGCTCCAGTGGTTTGGATTCCACTGTGTACATAAAAACTGTAGGTCCCCATTGCTCTGCACGAGTACTTAAAAATAGTGGACTCAATGCACTGAAATTAAGTACTCAGAAGCACAGGCAATGTAGAGATATAAGAGTCATATGAGGACTTGAAAAGGCTGTAAAAATAAAAAAAACATAATACAGATCTTCATTTTAGTTTTCCAAGTAAAGGTTACTACGTGGTTTTACCACATGGTTTTGCTATATGATAATCCGAGTCAAAAAACCATATAGTAATATTACAATTACCAGATGGTTTTACCATATGGTATAATCAAATGGTAAAACCACCTGGTTATTTTTAACAGGATTGTTTATAACACTAAAATATAAAATTTTGAACCTTTGAATACAAAATTATGATTTTGTATTCTACGAAATATTTGATTTTGAATTCCACATGCGATTACATATTTCTAATATCATAAAAATAAAAAATAGGAAATAGCATCATGATCAGTATAACAATTTACCGATATTTGTTCACATATATGGCTATATAGCTTATAACATATCTTAGATCAAGACATACCTATAAATAGATTTAATTTCTACTGATCAAAATTTGTAATTTAGAGAATATAAAATATAAAATGCTTTAGTTGATATTTCATCTAACTGCTATTAGTTTTTTTAAATTATAGCATTTGATTATTCTGAGCATATCTTTTAAAGGCATTATCATGATATAAAAAAATTATGATTCAGTATAACAGTTTTGACACATAAGCATCAAAGTAAAGTCATAATATTATGTTTTTATTTTTAAATTGCAATTATGTAATGAAAACTTTCTAAATTAAATAAATTTAATGTATCATATTGGAATAATAGTATAATACTAACTCCTCTAAGAATTGAACGCAATAGTTCTATTGTGGGAGTGACTGACCGAGGGGCAGTCATTTTTTCTAGACTAAAGAAACAATCCGTATTATTCAGCTGTTAATTTATTTATCACGTACAATTAACTTTAACAAACATTTACCAATCGGATACCAATTAGACTTGAGAGTCGAGACCAACGAAGATAGATCTTATAGAAGCACAAAGCCCTACCCCCAAGTGAGGCGACTTGAGCGTTAGTTAGTACCCCCACATGCGGCGTCGCGACAGTCGTATATTACTAGATCTCAACACGCTACCGATAACCCAATATGTCGCCGATATAACAGCTTGCGCTGCGGTCGGTAACGTATCGGCGTCTATCCGGAAGATCGGGAAGTGATAAATTATGCACTGTAACCGTATTTGCTACTTAGTGCAATATCTAAAAACAATAAGATAAACCGCAAATGCTATAAACAACAACTTAAACCCAAACTCTTATACTTAAACCCCACCGGGGGGGCACAACTTAAATGCTATATCGACTCCTACTATGTCATCGGTTATGTTGGTCCATTGGATTGTGTACTCGATTTTGAATCCTTTTGACGAAGGTTCGAATCTTATGGAAGTTTTTTTTTTTTGTCAATTTAAGCAAATTTTTAGCACTAATCCAAAATCTACGTTATTACCAGAAATTTTTTTGTGTTATTTTTATTAATTAATTTATTAATTATTTTTTATTTTTATTATTAATCAATTTAGTTTTAGATATTTTTATTAATCAATTTCTATTAATTAATTCATATAAATTTATAATTTATTGTATATTTATAAATTGAACTGAGTACAATTTTATAGCTTTCACAAATAAAATATAACACTATATAACTATATGTAATTATATTAGAGAAAGTATTTTTGAAGGTGAATAAAAGAAAATATATAAACAAATTAAATTTTGTCTTGTTAACAGGTTTCCTCACTACCCAGGAGGTACTGTTATCAGCGCGTTGGACTTTTTTAAAACATTTTATTTGGAATAAGTTATTTAACAAAGTTGGAAATTACTAGAACATAACATTATACTATAAATCTGTGGCTTGCAGGAAGAACCACTTAAGTGACATTTTGCGAAAAATTTTTTTATGTCGAATTCGAGGTGCTCTTAGTACCCTTTTTCATTGTACAATAGTAGGATTTCCGAAATGCACAAATATTTTAAATGCCAGCCGATTGCATAATCACTTAACTGCGTCTCTCGTAAAAATGTTACCGCAGAACCACTTAAGTGCACTCGTTTTTTATATTTTTGTGCGAGATACACCGTGTGGAGTACATTAAAGTGGTATAATATATGTCTAATTACCTATACCGATATATTCGTCGGTTTTTTTAAATTAAAAAAAATTTTTTTAACGTTTTTAAATTTTTCAAAAATTGTCAATTTGCAAAAACAAAAAAAATTACTGGAATCGTTCTGATAAAATTCATACGTATTCCTTAGCTGATTCTAAGAACTTATTACTCTTGAAAATTTTTTTCAAAAGTCTGTTGTTTCTGAATAAAAAATTCGTAAAAGTCTTCGTAAAAAATTTTGAATTATAATATGCGCCAGTTTGACCACACCGAGGTTCAAAATCAATCCCCAAATCACGTATCTTTTAGGTTTGGACATTTATCCCATTGGTTAGAGGAGTTCCAGATACATTGCAAATGAAAACGTTCTTGAAATTTCGAATTAAAACAAAAAATTGTGGAAAAACCATGCTTTTTTCCTTTAAACCATTTTTTCTCATAGTTAATAACAATTTTCGAAAATTTTAATTATACCATTGGAAAGGGCATGAGTTAAATTTTAAAAATATGCCCCGCCCGAATTTTTTTAATTGCAAATTACATTAGTTACGAACCCTCAAAGAAAGTGACCGCATAACCACTTATCTGCAAAGTTCCCGCAGAACCACTTAACTCGAGTAATTTGTTTAGCTTGAGCGTCGAGAAAGAAACTATTTACAAATGTAATACTACGGTTGTATCCGTATCAGATACCTAATCAAATGAGCCAATACTTAGATCTTTTCTCTGACTTTTCGATCTTACGTATTACTACAAACATTGAAATCGCTTTTTCTCGAAAACACGAAAATGTCACTTAAGTGGTTCTTCCTGTAAGCCACAGAAATATACTTAAATATTATCCGACAGATAACATTAAAGTATTTAAAAAGATTTTTAGTGATTATTCCAAATAAAATCGTGGAGTCCATCGCCATCCTTCAGGGAAAATAATTTTAAACAAGAAACTAAAGTTAACATCCAGTACTAATTTAAATATTATTTTTTTCCGTAAAGGTAGCCCTAAAACCACGAGATCCCGCGCGAAGAATCATCAACTAAAAAAATAAAAATGAGTATTATTTACAATAAAAAAATCTCAGGGTTATGCCCTTTTTATGAATAAAAACACAAAGACGCTGAATGAAATGTACACAAAAACATTTTATACTCCGCAAAACATGATTTTATATAGAAATAAAGACAAAATGTATTATACAAAAAAGAATTTAGCACCGATATCTGTTAATTTCTCTTGTGTATAGTTTTCATAGCGTGTATGTGTTAACATAATAAACAAAAGAAGGAAAAGAACAAGACAGGATAGCTTAAAACTAACTATGCGACTGATTACGCGCGTACCACCATCGGCCGATCATCTTACGGTAACATAAATCTCATAAACATTTTTGTTATGAAATTTATAGTTGAGATATAATAAATATCTTTAAGAAAAACAAATAATATTATAATAATATATTATATAAATAACACAAAAAATTTCTGGTACCAACGTAGATTTTAGATCACTGCATAACCTGTAAATTAATTTTGTAATATATTATTGCTTTATTATTACTAAAAACTTACTTAAATTGACAAAACAAAAAAAAAAGCTTTCATGAGATTCGAACTCTCGTCAAAAGAATTATGAGTCAGATACGCAATCCAATGGACCAACATGACCGATGACATGATTAGATTAGATGTAATATTTAAGTTGTGCCCCCCCCGTTAGGGTTTGAGTATAAGAGTTTGTGTTTAAGTTGTTGTTTATAGCATTCGCGGTTTAGTTTATTGTTTTTAGGTATTGCACTAAGTAGTAAATACGGTTACACTGCATAATTTATCAATTCCCCATCTTTCGGTAACTGTTACCATAGACGCCGATACGTTACCGACCGCAGCGCAAGCTGTTATATCAGCGGCATATCAGAGATGACTAGAGAGATTGACAGAGAGCGGGGTTTCCGTACGACAAATTCCGAACGAGCTGCCTCGAGGAAAATACGCACCTCCAGATGTGGCGAAAAGTAAGAGGGCGAGGGGGCTAGGGTAAGAGTTATAAAAACTGCTACAAAAAAAAGGCCTCAGTTTCGGGCCTCGGTGCAGTTTCCTCTGTCCTGCGCTAATCCCCTTAATGACGGTCAGTTTTGACGCAAGCGAAATTTAAACTTTTTAAAAATGCAAATTTTCGAAAATCACATATTTTCATGAATTCAAAAATTTTGCAACGATTAAAACAAAGTTCGAATTGCAAAAATCGGATAATTCTAAGTTTTATATCTTACAAATGTATTTCATCCTTTCTTTAAAAATATAAAACTTAGAATTATCCGATTTTTGCAATTCGAACTTTGTTTTAATCGTTGCAAAATTTTTGAATTCATGAAAATATGTGATTTTCGAAAATTTGCATTTTTAAAAAGTTTAAATTTCGCTTGCGTCAAAACTGACCGTCATTAAGGGGATTAGCGCAGGACAGAGGAAACTGCACCGAGGCCCGAAACTGAGGCCTTTTTTTTGTAGCAGTTTTTATAACTCTTACCCTAGCCCCCTTGCCCTCTTACTTTTCGCCACATCTGGAGGTGCGTATTTTCCTCGAGGCAGCTCGTTCGGAATTTGTCGTACGAAAACCCCGCTCTCTGTCAATCTCTCTAGTCATCTCTGGGCATATTGAGTTATCGACTGTATGCTGGGGAATCTAGTGATGCGACCGTCGCGACGCGGCATGTGGGGGTACTAACTAACGCTCAAGTCGCCTCACTTGGGGGTAGGGCTTTGTGCTTCTATTAAGATCTATCTTCGTTGCTAAAACCAGAGATGAATAGGGAGATTGTTGACTGCAATGCTACGAGCCGTGCCCGCTTAGAGCCACTGATTCGAGCGCCACATCGCGGTCAACTCACCGAAGCGTACCCGGAAATTTTTTTCGGTTATGGTAGGGGAAACTACCCATGCGTTTCGTCTTCTGCGATAAGAGGGGAAACGAAAACTCACTCGGGGCACTCGTAATGAAGGAAGGTAATTTTTTCGATTATCTACATTTCGAAAGATGTGACGAATTTTTCAAGTAAGGTATTTTAAAAGCAACTGCTACGGGCGATGGGTAGACAATGCAGAAAAAGACTTGTTTTTGAGTACCATACTTGTACTGAAGGAACGTAATTTTTTCGATTGTCTACATTTCGAAAGATGTGGCGAACTTACTCTGCTAAAAATACCGGACTCAAAAAGATTTAATTGTATAATATTTAATATCCTTTTTAAATATTTTGAATACTGTAAATCCCCTTGTAAAAATGTCAGAATTCAAATTTAATCAGATTTAATCCATTTTCTATTCTAATTCATTTTAAAGCATCAGTAGGGTATTGATTTTGAATCAAGTGAATAATATTCAATACCAAAAGACGATGAATCCCTTTTAATACCAAAATGAAGTACTAAAATGGAATAAAGTTTAATCATATTTAATGACAGATGGATTAATGATTTTTAATTCTATATTATGGCATTTACATTATATCATATTTAATACTCTATGCTGAAATCGTGTTTAATTCATACGTACATTATTAAAATTAAAATACTTTTATTCCATTTGAATGACAAATAATTCAGTCCCTTTTAATCTCGCACAAGCCAGAGGCACCTCGCTCGCTAACGCTCGCTCGGTAATTCAGCCGTACTTAAGTTTTAATTTAAATATCATACAAAAATTATTTTTTAAGTATGTTAAATCATTTATAATTGAAAATTTTTTTGTATATAATAATTGCCAATGAAATTATTATATTAATTATTATTATTATTAATTATTTAATAATTTATATATAATATAAATTATATATAATAATTTATATATATATAATGTTAATTCTATAACATATGTATTTTATACAATATTTCAATCTGTTCCATGATGATTGTAAGTTTCTGGGCACGCTAGATAAATTTCTGTAGGTTTATTCTCTTGAAGTTAACAGTGATGGTAATTGTTGAATATGAAATGAAATGAAACGAAATGACATGAAATGAGAAAACACTTATTAAAAATTTATAAGACAAAATCTTTAGAAATGTTTCCTTTAGCACTTAGCCATTACAATATTATTTCCAGTACTATTCCATTAAATCGTGATGTGCACCATGCAAACAATTTTAATTTGTTAGATTTTACGGAATTCTGCGGACAAGTTTACTAAAAATGCGGACGCGAGCAGAATCGCGGACTGGCCGTAGAGCGTATACAGCTTTACTGTGCAGACGCGAGTATGTCCGCGCGCTACTCCGTAAGACCAACGTTGGCTGTTTGTCCGCGGACGAAATGCTGGTATATGCGGACACGAGTATGTCCGCGAGCGCTGCTTCGTATGACTTAATGCTGGCTGGTAGTCCGCGGACACGATGTTGGAACTGCGGACACTCTGCTGATGGCTTTTGGGCGTTTCGTCAGAGTCTGCGGACGTCTTACATGCTTATGACTTGTCTTTAGCTTCTAAGGGCTTGTTAGTAGATGAAAGGGCGTCTGTTAGTTAAATAAATTGTTCGCCTTTATTTTATTTCTATTTCTTTGTTATATTCTTTTTTTTATTGGGCGTCCAGGCAGAATCATCAGGATATACAAAAGGGCTCGTTTCACTTATAGATGTTTCCTACTAGTCTAAGGTCGTATTTCTTTTACAATTTTCATTTATACCCGCGTTCTTAAAATGTGTTATAACTAACTTACTTTTACACACGCGCCGTTGATCAAAGCGTACTTCCTTCTCTAGCGAGTGCTTAATTCTTATAGTACACGAGCTTGTCGTGGCAAGGGTTTTTACGTAATTAAGCTGCGGCTTCACCCACTCACGCCAGATATGATTGGCGGTCCTTCTGTCGCAGTGTACTTCAGTCGTGATGTACCTTCCACCGGAGCAAATATGCCAGCTTGCCTGCAGAGTTCGGTAGATTTCTAGGCCCCCGATAGCGTACAGGTAGTACCTTGACACCCTCTTACGGTCTCGTGTAAATCCTTCTGAAGTATCTCCAAGTAGACGGCTAGTCTTCAGCGGCAAGTCGTAATGACGAGGTTAGACGCACGCCGACTCCTGGTCTGGTCGTAAAAGGCGCTGCGCTGATGGAGTCGAGGGTTTATAAAGACTCGTCCTCCGATCAGACGTTAGCTTAACAATTTAATTGTGGGGATACCCGCAGCCAATCAACACTCGCCACCGAAAGAAGGATTACAAAAGTATAAACGCGGCGACACATATGAAAATGCTGAGCTGATCTTAACACGCCCGGAACCCGGTCATACCATTGCTCAACCAGCACACGAGGCTGGTATATTGCAATATAACTACCGTCAGCGTACTCACACACACCCACACAAGTCGTACGTTACACATGTCGAAATCAATGATTAATCAATCAATCACGGGACCTTACACTGTTAAGAAACATAATAATAATAAGATTTTAAAAGAAACTAAGCAACATATTCAAAGTACTTTCAATAATTCTAAACACTTACAAGAGTCAACTAAGGAACTTAGTCGAACAAAAGTACAAGAGAAAAATGCAAAATATTATCAGAATACTAAAAAAAAATTTTAGACAGAGCGAAATAATCTTACATACATGATTTAGTGAAAAAAAATGAAGACATAATCAAACGTGAAAAACATAAAAACTATTATAACAAAAATAAAATAGATAAATTAGACAAAGCTAAAAAATCTTACACACGCACTTTAATTAAGAAAGACGAGAAATTAATTGTACAAAATAAAAATAAAAAATATTATGAAAAACAAAAATCAAAATCAGTGAACATTGGCAACGTTAAAGATAAACAAAATTATAATGTGAAATTATTACAAGAATAAAATAATATTGTATCTAATGACATCGCTGAACAATTACAAAATCTTAAATCTGAAAATCAAAACAATAATAAATTTTCTAATTGTTGTCATCAAGGTAAAATAACTGTACCAGAAAAGTATGAGTATCCGAAAGACATAAAATCTTACATTATATTAAAGTGAAACTGACCTATATACATGTGCTTGTTGGCTTTATCGATCTCTCCGAGGCAATCGTGTAGAAAAGGGTTAGAATAAAAAGGCCCTTTTCTTATATCGTCAACGTTTCGGTGAACATTGTCGCCCTCATCAGGACACTGTCGAAAGTTTTTATTGTAAATATAAATATAAAGTTACAGAACAATTTTTTAAAAAACAATATTTTTAGAGAACTTACATATCGGAGCTGTCGTGATTTTTGTACATCTCAATGATGTTTTTCCCCCGGCTATTTAATAGCGGGGGACGAGAGACGCCGAGCGACACAGTTATTATTTGTATTGCTCTGTCGGCTAATTTCTCAGAAGTGAGGAAGTAGCCAACAGCCGTCGCTTATATATAATGCGCGCGATTCCTGATCTTTAGCGCGGTTTTGTTTACAAGTGACGTCACACATCACCTCATCTGTTCGATGTACATAAACAGAATATATGTATTCACATTTAACTTTTCAGCTGGTAAATCAAGTGTGTGTATACATTATTTAGTTTTTGGGTAACCTCTTTTTTATATATACCGTTTTTCTGTAAATGTATGTACATCATTTCCGAGATCAATCTTTTATTTAGATTACTCTCCCTGTCTTTAATACGGTAATCTTCGAAATTGAAAACATGGTTGTACTTTTCTTTATGCTCGGAAATGACATTGTCTTTGGATTTCCTATGCTCCTCCACACGTGTACATACATTTCTTTTTGTTTGGCCGACGTATGTGGCAGTGCAGTCATTACATTTAAGTTCGTAAACAACATTATTTTCCAAGTGCTTTTCTTTTTTATCTTTACCCTTTACAATAATATTGCACATCTGACTATGTATCTTCGGAATAGTTGTTATGTTGTTACGTCTCAAAGAATGCTGCACACGCTCATAGATACCGCCGATGTATGGTATGCCAACGCAATTACGATATGTATTATCCCTTGACCGTTGTTGTGGTTGTCTCGTTGTTTTGACTTGCGACAGTCGTTTTTTGACATATTTATTAATGAACTCAACAGGGTAATCATTTTCGAGCAGCAAATTCTTAACAATATTAATGTTTTTCTGATGAAAACATCTACTTGATAACCTTACTGCTCGATCAATTAAATTGTACACCATGGCAATTTTTTGGTTAATCGGATGTTGAGATTTAAAATGCAAAAATCTGCCAGAGAAAGTTGGTTTTGTGTACCAATCAGTTTTTATATTACCTGCTTCATTCACCAATAAAACGTCTAAAAAGCTTATGGATTTGTTTACTTCCATTTCATGTGTAAATTGGAGTCTATTGTTGTATGAATTGAATACTCTTAATGTTTCATTTACTTTTGTTCTTGGAATACAAGTGATAATATCATCGACATATCGGAAAAAGAACACTGGTTTATACGTTAATTTCGAAATACATTCCGTTTCGAGATCATCCATGACAATGTCAGCGAACAGTCCCGAAATCGGAGAACCCATAGGTGTGCCAAAAAGTTGTTTGTAAAATTTACCATTAAACTGGAAGTACGTATTCTCCATAAGCAGATCGCTCAAGGCTTTAAAAAATAACATAGATAAGCCGAACTCGTACATAAAAAATAGCTACGAATTCATAGAAAAAATAAGAAATATAAATATTCCGAATGACCACTGTATTCTCAGCTTAGATGTAAAGTCATTGTATACAAACATCGACAAGACGCTAGTCATGCAAAGCATTGAAAGACGATATGCACAAATAGCGAGGAAGTTGGAAATTCCACTTGATGAAATTTTGCATGCTTGCGATCTGCTTATGGAGAATACGTACTTCCAGTTTAATGGTAAATTTCACAAACAACTTTTTGGCACACCTATGGGTTCTCCGATTTCGGGACTGTTCGCTGACATTGTCATGGATGATCTCGAAACGGAATGTATTTCGAAATTAACGTATAAACCAGTGTTCTTTTTCCGATATGTCGATGATATTATCACTTGTATTCCAAGAACAAAAGTAAATGAAACATTAAGAGTATTCAATTCATACAACAATAGACTCCAATTTACACATGAAACGGAAGTAAACAAATCCATAAGCTTTTTAGACGTTTTATTGGTGAATGAAGCAGGTAATATAAAAACTGATTGGTACACAAAACCAACTTTCTCTGGCAGATTTTTGCATTTTAAATCTCAACATCCGATTAACCAAAAAATTGCCATGGTGAACAATTTAATTGATCGAGCAGTAAGGTTATCAAGTAGATGTTTTCATCAGAAAAACATTAATATTGTTAAGAATTTGCTGCTCGAAAATGATTACCCTGTTGAGTTCATTAATAAATATGTCAAAAAACGACTGTCGCAAGTCAAAACAACGAGACAACCACAACAACGGTCAAGGGATAATACATATCGTAATTGCGTTGGCATACCATACATCGGCGGTTTCTATGAGCATGTGCAGCATTCTTTGAGACGTAACAACATAACAACTATTCCGAAGATACATAGTCAGATGTGCAATATTATTGTAAAGGGTAAAGATAAAAAAGAAAAGCACTTGGAAAATAATGTTGTTTACGAACTTAAATGTAATGACTGCACTGCCACATACGTCGGCCAAACAAAAAGAAATGTATGTACACGTGTGGAGGAGCATAGGAAATCCAAAGACAATGTCATTTCCGAGCATAAAGAAAAGTACAACCATGTTTTCAATTTCGAAGATTACCGTATTAAAGACAGGGAGAGTAATCTAAATAAAAGATTGATCTCGGAAATGATGTACATACATTTACAGAAAAACGGTATAAATAAAAAGGAGGATACCCAAAAACTAAATAATGTATACGCACACTTGATTTACCAGCTGAAAAGTTAAATGTGAATACATATATTCTGTTTATGTACATCGAACAGATGAGGTGATGTGTGACGTCACTTGTAAACAAAACCGCGCTAAAGACCAGGAATCGCGCGCATTATATATAAGCGACGGCTGTTGGCTACTTCCTTACTTCTGAGAAATTAGCCGACAGAGCAATACAAATAATAACTGTGTCGCTCGGCGTCTCTCGTCCCCCGCTATTAAATAGCCGGGGGAAAAACATCATTGAGATGTACAAAAATCACGACAGCTCCGATATGTAAGTTCTCTAAAAATATTGTTTTTTAAAAAATTGTTCTGTAACTTTATATTTATATTTACAATAAAAACTTTCGACAGTGTCCTGATGAGGGCGACAATGTTCACCGAAACGTTGACGATATAAGAAAAGGGCCTTTTTATTCTAACCTTTTTCTACACGATTGCCTCGGAGAGATCGATAAAGCCAACAAGCACATTAAACAACTACCGAGGGATAAAGTCATATTTAGATTGTGTGACATACACATCTAAGAATACATTGACCTATATACAAGTTAACTGGTAAAACAGGCCCATCACTCGTGGAAATTAACTATTTTCATGGATTTTTTTTCACACTTTCGGTTAACTGGCGCTATGAAGCATCTATCTACCATAAAAAAATTTCTGATTCGGTCGTTCTATGGGGCTTTTTTGGAAGCTGAAAAACATTAAGACTTTTTTTTTCAGACTTTTTTTTCAGTGTTTTTCTTTTATGAATTTTAACTCTAAAATTTTTATGGTGTTGAATTTCGTTGTTTTTCCATGGTCAAAATGTTACTTGTGTAATTACGAATAAGATGATATGGTGTGCATGGTGGTCTATGGTGTTTCTATGGAGTTTCATGTACTGTGAAATATATTAACTGATTTTCAAGTTTTAAATGATTTTATGGGGTATATGGCGGTAGCTTTTTTAAACTTTTTTAATACCTTTTGAAAGATAATGATAAATTCTTTAATTTGACCATTTTACATTTTTAGCTTTCTGGCATTATTCGAAGGCAAGTAAAATTAATGTACAAGATTTAGGGTATTCTGACATCTTACAATATATTAAAGTGAAACTGACCTATATACAAGTTAACTGGTAAAACAGGCCCATCACTCGTGGAAATTAACTATTTTCATGGATTTTTTTCACACTTTCGGTTAATTGGCGCTATGAAGCATCTATCTACCATAAAAAAATTTCTGATTCGGTCGTTCTATGGGGCTTTTTTGGAAGCTGAAAATCATTAAGACTTTTTTTTTCAGACTTTTTTTTTCAGTGTTTTTCTTTTATGAATTTTAACTCTAAAATTTTTATGGTGTTGAATTTCGTCGTTTTTCCATGGTCAAAATGTTACTTGTGTAATTACGAATAAGATGATATGGTGTGCATGGTGGTCTATGGTGTTTCTATGGAGTTTCATGTACTGTGAAATATATTAACTGATTTTCAAGTTTGAAATGATTTTATGGGGTATATGGCGGTAGCTTTTTTAAACTTTTTTAATACCTTTTGAAAGATAATTATAAATTCTTTAATTTGACCATTTTACATTTTTAGCTTTCTGGCATTATTCGAAGGCAAGTAAAATTAATGTACAAGATTTAGGGTATTCTGACATCTTACATTATATTAAAGTGAAACTGACCTATATACAAGTTAACTGGTAAAACAGGCCCATCACTCGTGGAAATTAACTATTTTCATGGATTTTTTTTCACACTTTCGGTTAACTGGCGCTATGAAGCATCTATCTACCATAAAAAAATTTCTGATTCGGTCGTTCTATGGGGCTTTTTTGGAAGCTGAAAATCATTAAGACTTTTTTTTTCAGACTTTTTTTTTTCAGTGTTTTTCTTTTATGAATTTTAACTCTAAAATTTTTATGGTGTTGAATTTCGTTGTTTTTCCACGGTCAAAATGTTACTTGTGTAATTACGAATAAGATGATATGGTGTGCATGGTGGTCTATGGTGTTTCTATGGCGTTTCATGTACTGTGAAATATATTAACTGATTTTCAAGTTTTAAATGATTTTATGAGGTATATGGCGGTAGCTTTTTTAAACTTTTTTAATACCTTTTGAAAGATAATTATAAATTCTTTAATTTGACCATTTTACATTTTTAGCTTTCTGGCATTATTCGAAGGCAAGTAAAATTAATGTACAAGATTTAGGGTATTCTGACATCTTACATTATATTAAAGTGAAACTGACCTATATACAAGTTAACTGGTAAAACAGGCCCATCACTCGTGGAAATTAACTATTTTCATGGATTTTTTTTCACACTTTCGGTTAACTGGCGCTATGAAGCATCTATCTACCATAAAAAAATTTCTGATTCGGTCGTTCTATGGGGCTTTTTTGGAAGCTGAAAATCATTAAGACTTTTTTTTTCAGACTTTTTTTTTCAGTGTTTTTCTTTTATGAATTTTAACTCTAAAATTTTTATGGTGTTGAATTTCGTTGTTTTTCCATGGTCAAAATGTTACTTGTGTAATTACGAATAAGATGATATGGTGTGCATGGTGGTCTATGGTGTTTCTATGGAGGTTCATGTACTGTGAAATATATTAACAGTAGGTAAACAAAGGGGGTTCAAGCACACATGGGCCAGAACCCCCCGAGTGTTCTAGCCCAGCATGTGCCTGAACCCCCTCAGAGGTTCGGATGTGCCTGAATCCCCCCAGAGGTTCGGATGTGCTTGAACCCCCCCCCCCCCCCCCAGAGGTTCCGATGTGCCCCCCCGCGCGCAAATTCACACACTGTGTGCTTCAATCCCCTCATGTTTTTTCATATCGGTGGAGAGCGCGAATCTTCGCGGTGAATCTCTGCAGATGTATATAAATATTTACATATGCAGAGATGTATATTTGTATATATCGATTTATGCATAGTCTGTATACAAAGAGAGAGAGACTCTCTTGTAAACGATGAGAGCCCCAACCAACGCTCTCACCTGTGAGGTTCAACCACGTAATTTATTATCATAACCTCTCCATGACTACACACTTTACTCCCATTCCATCGGTAAGTTTTCTCTCTCTAATGGTTTACATCGCTCTCCCATATATTTCTTTAAAAGTCGTACGTTGTGAAGAGCACAGCTGGATTTATAGGTTCCATTATGATTCGAACAAACGGTTGCAAGTTTAAGCTTGTCCAGAGGCGGATATCCCATTTCGGTGAAGTCGAGAACGTTGAATTTAAAACGTTCTAACCACTTTTTCTTCAATGATCCCATTACAATTACTGTAGTAGAATCATGCAAGGCTTCTCGTAGAATTTTTCCAATTTCCGTATACTCAATTTCTCCAGATGACCAGGATATGCCATGATAATGATGTTCCAACCATTTATTTTCTTGCTTATATTTTTCTGTAAGTTTTCTCCAGGGAAAAGGTGATTTAAAAAGAAGCACAATAGGTTCACTCTGTTCTCTCAGAGAAACTATAGATAATTCTTTGAGAATAAAGTCGTTGCCAGATTGCTTAAAGCCTTGCATATCTACCACGTACTCCATATTTCTCTCTCAATAAGAGTCTGTCTTGTGAACTTCAAGAATAATTGTACTCTTTTCTCATTACTACTAGTTTAAACAAGTTTTTTCACGTCTCCACTGACCGGATTATACTGGATTATGCGATCATGCAGAATTAGACAGTAAGCTGACGTGTTTGCTGGAAAATTGTCTCGTGATTCAAATTCTAAACGTACATCCACGGGAGCATTCTTCAATACTTCACTTTGTTTGGAACAATCGATGACGTAGAGAGGTGCATGAGTAATAAACTCATTTTTTTTCAATATAGGTTCAGCATTTTTATCATAGTATGCGCTTTGAAAATTCGCATACATATCATACAAAACTGCGTATTGAGCCTGGTTTATATTAAGATTCAGATTACCGTATGGATAGTACTGCGAGTTAAGGAACAGTTTTACATTGCTCAGATTGCAGTGATCGAAATGACTGGCATTGCGTGTTTTTGAATTCTTTCTACTCGTTTGCAAAGCCAAAACAATGAATCGTGGTTTCTCCAACTGATTGGTTGTCTTAACTGTCCATACATGTTTCGTTGAACTGGGCAGTACTGGATACTCATAGAGCTCCCAACTTCTAAAGCTCATGTTAATTGGTCGATTTTTCTCTATGTAATTTAGCAAGCCAATTTTGTAGACATTAGATGCCACAACGTAAGGCATCAACCACTCGATTCTCGTTAATTCTATCTTGAAATTTGCATAGGTTACTGCGTTGTTTTCACCTTGTGTACCCGTTTGAATAACTGCATTCAAATCATTTCTCGATCTGGTTAGTATAAGTTCATGCTTGACATTAACGACAATTCTTCGATAATCTTCGGCAAATCCAAGAATCATACTCAGTGGAATTGCCACATCGAAATAGCCTTGATTGTTTGTTAAACTTTGCGTCTCGGCAATATCAAGCCAACCAGCATTTTCCATCATCACACTTTGACTCGGATAGAGCGAAAGCCAGCCTTTAATGATTGTTGTTAAACCAACATTTTTACATTTATCAATTTCTACTGCATTAATCTCATAGCGAATTTCCTCAAACATATGACAGAAGGCATTGTTTACGAGAGTCGTATGTGCTACTGCACTTCCATCTGATTTTGTAAGTCTTCCACAAAGATGTATCATACTGCGCGATGGTAAAACATATAAATCCTGATGTTGGATAGCAATGCGAATTTCATCACTGTTGTTGAAGGATGTAGCGGTATAAGGTTGATGAGGATGAAGCTCGTAGTGAGCAAGAGACTCATCAAATGTTACAGGAGACTGAATGTTTAGAATGTCTTCCATGTTTTGTGAAACAACAAAAAATTATGCAGAATACTTTCCACTTCGGGCAGTAATGACTCTTAAGTTTAGACTTTTTAGAAACTGAATGTTCTGACGTGTTAACGCTTTGGAGGTCCGAAGACGACTGATGGGCTTGCTCCATTTTGAATTGCTTATAAAGCCTCTGCCAACTTTGTTGTTGTTGTTGTTGTTGTTGTTGTAAACGATTCCCATTACACTTGTTTAAGATGTAATCTGACGGTAATTATTTCTTTACGAAAATTAACCAGATTTCCGTCTTGATCAACTACACGTAACTGTAAGTGATCAATGCTTCGGACGACAATTGGAAGATAAATGACCTGTGACGGTACTTCAACGATCTTATATCCTGGAGGTACTGCAGGGAAGAATTCATGTATGGTGTGAGCGAGGTGACCGTTAATGTATGCTCCTGATGTAATATTGCACTCCACTCGCAGAGCATTAATCTTAAGAATAGTAACAGGTAAATCCGAACTGTGAGTTAGATTTGCTGGAAGAAGTCTTTCGGTAAAACCGAGCAATGCACCAATGCAATCTCGTGGTCGAAAATCAATGTCGTGACTGCACTTGATAATACTGCGTAGCGTATTGTTGTTGGGTTTCAGACTAAATGAAATATTCTTTTGAATCAATATTTCTTGAAGAAAATTATTTATATCATCGATTTCGTAACTGCCTGTAGGTAAAACAATTACTTCTTTACCGACATACAGTTTATTAGCACCAATATCGATATTCGGTATGGAATTGAAAGTTAATAGTTCAACCAAGCCAAGAACGTAGTTTTTATCAGGATGCAAGTCGATTGGCGGAAAGAATTCGGTTTCTAATACAGAAGAGGTACCCGATAAACTCAATGTCAATGAGCTTTCCATGATAGCTGACAGTTGAATGATAAAATTTTTCTTTGTCACGCTTTATATACTGGTTTGAGCTTGTTAGATAGAAATTTGAGACAAAGGTGACCACAATTGAAGGTGTTATAGTTTTGATATCTCTCGTGATTATACTTGATTACAGAAACTTTTAAGTATATCAATAAATCTATAGGAGGTTGGAGATCTCCAAAACTATCGAAGTAAACCACATCATTGCCACGTTTACGATATGCTACCCAATGAGTTCCCGGACCATCAGCATCGTCAAGATTTACTACAGCTGATTCTCTGTAATGAGGTCCATTTGTAGGCAACGCATTTCTCATGAATACACCTCGAAAGAACGGAATTTTCAACATCTTAGCATACTTTAGTATATCGATATTTGTGAGAGCACGGTTCGGTAACCTTACTTCGAGGATCTTTTTTTTTTTTTAATCTGAATCCTGGGTAAGGCTTTAGGTATAGACCTAATCCTTTCTTTTGAGATTTCAAGCATAAACCTTTACCCAAAGCAATATCCTCCATTTTTAGATTATGTCTTTTAGTCTCCTCCAATTGTTTGTTAGCAACTTTAGAATCGTTCACTGCCTTTGCAATTCCTGCTGCTCCACCAGCAACTGCACCAACTGCACTCAAACCAGCAAAAATTGGTATGAGAAGAGGTAAAAATCCGCCTACTTTTGTGGGGAGTGGTAAGGTTCGTGGTATTACTATATTCTGTTTACCGCCAGCTATTTTAACTGCTTTGCGAGCACCCTTCAAAGCTGAAAGTATAGCATCTTGAGAATTATTGCTTGAAACTATTGAATTTGAGGCAGCCTTAATAATTTTATTCAACTTTGTAGGCTTCCTCTTGCTTCTTTTTTTCACACCCATTCCAAGTTTGGATTTTAACTTCATGATTTTTGCTACAGAGTAAGCTGCGGCTTTTTCACCAATCCCTGAGTCTTTCGCAAGTACTCTCTGCCAAGCTTGATCAGCTAAAACCCTGTCAGCTGCGTTTCGAGCCTGAATATTTTCACGATTCTGAGAATAAGCTATGTCGTGCTCCTTACAAGCTCTATCGAGGGGATTGATTCCGGGATCACCACGAGCCAAGCGTTTAGCTAATTTAGTACCAGGCCCACAATATTGATATCCTGGTAGATGAAGTTCAAATGGTAATTTATTAATCAGAGTATTAGTTATACCGTAACCTCGACGACGACGATGACTTTGATCAGAGCGTTTGTGTATGATCATCACACCTCGAAGGTTCGATTGTGACTGACGAGAGTGATGTACAAACGCGCTATTTATAGGTCTTCGCTCAGTCACTCATTGAGCTCTCGTGGTGGCGGTGATGATGAAAGCATGAACTTAAAGAGTAACTAGTTAGGCTTTCGCTCAGTTGCAATCGAGCTCTCGCCGTAGAAACATGAATTTCAAAGAGCAGCCCGTTAAGCTACCAATAGTAAACTTTGACACTATCACTGAGCAAAATAAAAGTGAGAGAAAATGACACGGACCACTGCTTCCAAACAGCATTAGAGCAATTTTTTGTGGTCCATCGAACTGTGGTAAGACTAACAGTCTTCTAGCACTTATAACACATCCCAATGGATTGAGATTCGAAAACATATACGTATACTCAAAGTCTCTGAATCAATCGAAATACACATTTCTAAAAAAACTCTTGGAACCTCTGGAAGATATAAAATATTTTACATTTAGTGAGAATGATGACGTCATAGCTCCCGACAAAGCACTACCGAATTCAATTATGATTTTCGATGACGTTGCTTGCGAAAAGCAAAATCACATCAGAGCATATTTCTGCATGGGGAGACATAAAAATGTCGATTGTTTCTACCTTTTTAATCATATGCTCACATACCTAAGCATCTTGTGAGAGATAATGTCAATCTATTGGTTGTTTTCCGACAAGATGATGTAAATTTGAAACACATGTATGATGATCATGTTAATTCTGATATGTCTTACACGCAGTTCAAAGATCTATGCTCAAAATGTTGGTTGGATGATAAGTATGGATTCTTAATGATTGATAAAGATAGTCCAATTAATAATGGTCGATACAGGAAGGGTTTCGATAGCTTTGCTATAAATATAACGCGTGCGTAAGGTTCCGTAACCAGTTTGTCACTAACCTTTGAAGTGTCAACATGTCCAACCCACAGCAAGAGAAGAATATTCTTCAACAATTAGTAAAAGCTCGTAACGCGGTCAAACGCAAATATAATTTGATGAAATTTGGAAAAGAAAATTTCGAGAAAATTGTAGGAGAGACTTTCAAACCAATCGTGAATCCACTTGAACAGATCATTTCTAACACAGCAGCAGCAGCAGTCGTAGGAAAGGAAACGTTTCTCGATTTGAAAAAAGAAAAAGCAAAGAAGTCGACTACTAACAATACGTCTGACCAAAGCTTAGACAAAGATATCAATAAAACTATTTCATCGACAAGTAGTCTAGATGATACATATAAATTTAACGATGAAAATGATATATCATTGATCAAAGGTGTAGAAACAACCGATTTCGAGACTGCTGGTGAAGAAGAAGAAGAAGGATCTAGTCCCTTGAAAATTAATCATTCAATTATGCTTGATCCAAAATACAATCAAAAATTGGATAAAATTTATGGAGTGCGTAAAGAAAATGGTGGATATATGATTGGAAACTCTACGATAGTAATTAATGATACTCACATCACAGTGGGACATGAAAAATATACAAAAACTCAAGGATTACTGGACTTACTGATATCTAAATATCCGAATCGACAGTTAATTACAGCTAATGATTTGGAGAATTATAAAAAGATTCGTGTACATAATAGTAAAAAATATACTGATTTTATTGATCCACTGTTTACTCTAACAAGAACATCGAAAAAACGGAAATCAATTGCCAAAACGGGTGGTGGTGGTGGTCGACTAAAATTACCTCCTTTTAAAATTGCAAGACGAGACACGAAAATGGATTATGTTTATTGGGATGATCCAAATGAATTAGTGGATAGATTGCGACTATTAATGGCCGAAACATCAGCTGGGAATCCCAGTCATACGAATGAAATCCATTCAATTATTGAAGAACTTCGCGAGGCTGGCTATATATATTGAGTTGCTTACACACAATTCATTCATTTCAATCATGAGCGTTGACGTATTCGGACGTAATCTGAAAAAAAAGAAGGCAGTCGTGGTCCTCCAGGCATTGGTTTCAAAATCACTGCTGATGGTCAATATGACTTGGAGAACAAACGACTCTGTAATCTCGCTTCACCTAACGAATTGCATGAAGCAGTAAATCTAGATGCTTTGAATAGTATAATTAGAAGAGAAATGAATAAAGTGCAGGATAGTTTATCTAGTCTGAGAACTGATTATAACAATTTAGATGATATTGTAGAGTTTCATAGAGATGAAATAGATGCTAAGTTACAGAGCTTAGAGATTGAGATACGCACTATAAAAGACATAGTACTCACGATATCTCAAAACATTCACTCTTCGAATGCTGTATAGTAAACATTGACAGATGAACTATAAAAAAGTAGTGGTTGAAGAGTTACATAAGCCTGCTCGTCGAAATTATCCACGCCGAAAGTTCGATGTACGTGGAATTGACGAAACATGGCAAGCTGACTTGGTCGAAATGTTACCGTATTCTCGAGAAAATAAAGGTTACAAGTATATGCTAACAATCATTGATAATTTCTCAAAGTATGCATGGGCTGTACCAATCAAACAAAAAACCGGTAAAGATGTTGCTGCAGCAATGAAGTCTGTACTGCACGAAGGTCGAGTACCAAAAAACTTGCAAACAGATAGAGGAAAAGAATTTTATAACTCTACATTTGATAATCTTATGAAGCAATACAAGATCAATCTTTACTCTACGCATAGTAACCTTAAAGCATCTATTTGTGAAAGATTTAATCGAACATTAAAAAACAAAATATGGATACAATTTAGTCTTCGTGGAAACTACAAGTGGTTAGATATATTACAGACTTTGATACAATCGTACAACTATACAAAACATCGAACAATAGGTGTAAAGCCAAAGGACGTTACAGCTGCGAATGAAGCCGAAATTCTCAAACGGTTTTCTTCTAAAGCAAAGTCTTGCAATAAAAAAAAATCGAAATTCAAGGTAAATGATAAAGTACGCGTGAGTAAAGTTAAGCAAGCCTTTGAAAAAGGATACACTCCGAATTGGTCAACAGAGATATTTACGATTGTTAAAGTGTCCAAAACGAATCCAACTACTTACCATGTGAAGGATTACAAGAATCAACCTGTGAGCGGCTGTTTTTATGAACAGGAATTATCCAAAGTGCAGTATCCAGACGTTTATCTCGTAGAAAAAGTTATTAAAAAACGCGGTAATCATGTCTACGTTAAATGGTTGGGTTTCGATAGTTCCCATAATACGTGGATAAATAAATCAGAGGTGTAAAAAAACAATACTTGTAAATTAATTGATTAATTAATAAAGTAATAAAGAGAAAGTGGTGAGAGCCCCTCAGCTGCGCCCTCACCAGTGAAGAACAACCAATTATTTATTTATTTTTTTTAAAGAAAATACTTTTCTTCTCCTTAAACTTTCTCTTTATCTTTTTTATATTTTTTATTTTAATAAACATAAATTAAACGCACACACAAACATTCAAATTTATTTACATTTAACTATTAACTATACTTATACATATACTACACATCGTAAAATTCAAATTTGTTGTTGCCATTGTAGGTGAGGCCTAAAGCGTATTTATTTGCTTTCTCCATCATTTCATCGAACAAGTTACCATTGTTTTCCAAAGCTTTGGAAACTCTGTCAGGTAGGAAAACCTGGCATTCATTGTTTAATGTCACCACATATTTTATGCCGTACCGTGTGTTGACTTGTTTTATTTGAGTGACCATGTATGACCTCTCAACTTCCAAGTCGGATAGATTTTTCTTTGGAAGGTATATGTTATTGGCGATTTGATTCAAGCCGTTTAGATCCATTCTGAAAAAAAATGTATATATATAAGATTTTATAGAGAGAGAGAGAGAGAGAGAGCGAGTGCGAGAGAGAGAGATATGTATATTAGTCAAGAATATCTTACCTTAATGCTTTGGAGGTAACTCTCAATGTCTAGGTCTCTTAGATGGAGGTTCACCTTCCTCTGGCTCGATCAGTGACCGAATGTGGCCAGCTCTCTGCTGACCGTCCTTATGTAGCCAGCTTCCCTCCACCTCGCAAGCTTCTCCCACCTCTACATCCTCCAAAACCTGCAGCAACTGTTCGTCGTCAAGTATGCTGAAGTGGTCCCAGGGAAGCGTGTCTGTACAATTCTGGACAAGACAGCGCTTATCATCGTACGGACTTAGGGCCACTTTATTCTGTTTCTCGGTGTAGACATTGTGCAGTCGTGAGCGAATACAATTTTGCTCGCGACTTATCGATTTTTCATTGAATAAACATTCGCGATAGTCTTCAAAGGTGATCTCGTTTTTGACTACTGTTGATTTAACACCTTTAGCTTTCTTAATAGCCTCTTTTCCTTGAACTCGAATGCTGTACATCTTGCTACGTAGACCAATAAATTCTGTCATGACATGTCCACAACACTCGTCTTTCATCAATCCAATAACTTTCTTGTTCTTACGTGGTAAGTTGAAGACGTTATTTACGGGATAATCAGATGTATCGAATTTGTCTATGTCTTCTCTCATGATTTCATACATGTTAAAACCTTGAATCTCATATATCAGACTATCTGTGTCAGTGTACAAAAGTTTGCACTTGTCACCAACTCGTTTTCTCATGTATGAATAGTGAAAATCATAGATTAGGAGTTTGGATATATCGAGTACAGACAGGCCAACATATACAGGTTTATTTATTTCAATTTCAGTACGTGCAAGCTGTATAGCCACGAGATTATCGGTAAAAATTGATCGGCTATGAAAATTAGGGCTAGCAATCAAGGCCTCAGCTCCATATCGACCAGACCATTGTCGAACCAACTTCACATCAACACGCTTACGTTGATTTTCCATGGTTTTACCATAGACAGCATTAATTAGGAGTTTGAAAAAAAGTTTTTCAAACTCGTTCGTGGCTTGCTTTCGTTTCTCAGTATTCAAATCAACGTATGGTTTCAACCATGCACTTTGCTTAAACTGAAGAGCTCTATGAATTTTTTTCAAGACAAGCCCGTGTGCGAGAACTTGCTTGAGAGCTCTGTAATGGATTATGTATCGTTCTTTATTATGCAAAGTAGTCAACAATTTTTTCAGTTTTGAAGCTGGAGGCGCCATATGCTCTGGGCAGAATGGAAGATCTTTGTGCTCATCATGGATACTATCAGGATAGTCTAGATCGACTTCTAGAATGTATCCATGAGAATGATCATCAGGGATATTGAAAAAATCTTGCACATCAACATTTTCAACCCATGTAAAGCCACCCTCTGGTAAACATTGCGTCATCGCCCAACCATACATATTATTAACATCGAAGTACATCAAGTATTTTTCAATTTCATTAGGATTATAACCATGAAGCATATATTTATGGTTAGATTTTGCGTATCGATTGGAGCACTGACTTACTCCGCCTCTGATACCTCTTTCGATAAACAATAACATGTCAACGTCGGTTAAGAGTTCAAGTTCAATACCAGTGTATTTCAACATGGCGTCCCATGTTAAACCAGGCGTCGTATAATAATGGGCTGGATCTAACCCATACGCTTGCATGCATGTAGATCGAAAATTTTCAAACACATCTGCTAGAAGAAGCACGTCAGTTTTCAGATAAATGTCCGAATATTTTAGTGTTTTTACATTCAAAGTACTCCACACTGTTTGTGCATGTTTATATTCATCATCAGTGATGTCACACTTGTAGAGTTTACTATAGAACTGATCTTTGGAAGGTAGAGCATCTTCTTTGAGTTTATCAAATGAATTCACATAATCGTAGGGAAAAACTCCCTTTCGAAGAAGTAGAGTAATTTGATCAGCCACGTAGTTCTCGTCATTTGTAAACACAGAACTGGTAATGTCAAGTTTCTTCACGTATGAAGCTAACTTTTATAGCGATGAAGGCATAAATCTCAAAGAATCAATGAAGCGAAAGTTTATATCACTACCATCGATATGTTTAACAAAAGAAATATACCGCTCTTTATTTTCAGGTATTAAACTGACGCGACCCTTGAAATTAACTGCAGTTGCGAGTTCTTGAATAATAAAGTGAGAATCATAACCTGTGAGGTTGTGAAACACAACCGGTATGAATCTCGCTTCTTGAAAATTTATGTTGCAACCTTCATGAGCAGCGCCTCTATAGTTGCCAGTTAGATGACAGTGGTCTCTTACCTTCTGATCTGTAGGCGAGAAGAGCTTTTTACAAATATGGCAAGCTTTTGATGAGCGAAATTCTTCAAGCTCTTGATTTGTAAGCTTCATTGGTTTTGGTCTGCTATGGAGCTGCTCTAATTCAACAGCAAGTTGTTTCAAGTTATCAACAAACCACTGGGCTGGTGTGAGATCATCGTCATTTTCTTGTCTGTAGCTGCGATACACAGATTGCGTATCGTCAAAACTACATTTTATGTAGAAACCAACACTGTAGGCTTGGTGTTGTTGAAATGTACACTCATCATTCACAGGTTTTAACAAGCACTCAAAATCCGCGTAGATGACGTACGGCACTAGTAAAACTCTATCATATTTTTTAAAGGAAAGAAAACTGTTTTCCTTTGAAGGAAGCCGAACTTTGCATTTATTGATTTGTATGCAATCAACCTCATGATTCACAAGCTTTTCACTTGTATTAAAAAAATGCAAACATCTATCACATAAATAACACTTATTATTACTTTTTGTTACTTGACTTCTCACAAGGCGAGATAAGTGCTTTATCCACACGTAATGAATCTTCGGAGGTGGAGCATCATCGTCATCTTCAACAGCATCTTCATCTTCATCAACATAATAATCTTGAATGAGAAGAAGATTAACATGACACTGTTTCTTATGAGCGGACACATGACACGGTTGCACATCATAATTATCACCGAATTTTTTTTTCAACATATACACGTTTACTGATACATTATTTTGTCTCTCAAATTTTTTCACATGCTTCAACGAGACTGGAAAGTCTATTCCATCAAAGTTAAGTTCATTCTCGAATTTTTTGTATGCAAACACTCGTTGAGCATTTTTTGTTTGAGGATGTAGTGCAGACAAAATAGCCCATTTAAAGCACTCATTATCACGATTTTGAACATTTATACAAGCATGTTTTTTCGATATTACATTTGGCAATTCAATGAAGGAACACCTCTCATTGGATTAAGTTTATTAATGTTTATGACAAGACTTAAAATTGCTCTAATAGACCACCCTGAATCTCTCTCTTGGAATTCTTCAATTTGACGAAGAATTGGTGCTTTTATTTTATCATTGAAGCACTGCACTAAATCAGTGGTTTGAAAGATTGAGACATTTTCAGTATTAAAATATTTTACTTCGATTGACTCACTACTTTGAATGATGCACTCAGCAGAAAGTTCAGCATTTACTTTCAAAGCAGTGGGTTCGCGGAGAGCACTTTCAAGTTTTGACTCGAATAAAGCTTTCGCGTCTTGCATGAATGTAACAATATCGAGGTGACCGAGATTCGTTATCACACCAGATTTTATGCGACGCTGAAATGCAGATGGCATATCATCCCACTGAACCAACACTTGACTAGATGCACTTTTGTCTTGATTGATTACATTTTCAGGTATTTGAGGTGATGACGACGGCGGCGGCGGCACCGATAGATGCACTTCACCACCCGATTTTAATAGATTATTCAAACTGTTTTGAATAAATAGAAAACGCGTCATACACGTCTGACACTTCTGCTTCTCTGCTCTCGTCAGCTTATTTTCTTTTGAACTCACTAGATTTTGCAAAGTGTCAAGAGCTGACGTACATAATGTCAACCATCTCTCTATATCAGTCACATTTGCATCACCATTTTTTGCACTTTCCAAAGAATTCGACAAGTGCTTAAGCGACTCACTGAAGTTAACGAGAGAAGCCATCGTTTTCGAATGAGTAGCTCGAGAAGATGCGACTCACTTATATGCTCAAAGTTCACAGGAGAGGGGATGAACTAGTCTTAACACATACATTTTATCAGGAATTTTCCCGATTGAAGTGCTGATATATACATATATACAGAGAGAGAGAGAGAGAGAGAGTGCCTCAACCCTAGGAAGTCCTGGTCAGCGGCTTCTTCTCGTCATCGTCTTCTTCGAGGATAGATTTTCCCCAGAGTTAGAGATATTGTCTCTTCTCCGAGTATTTCTCCATACGAGAAGACCGAAGCGAATGAATGCTGCTGTTCGACCGGGCTCCTTATATTCGACTCTGAGAGAGCAGAAGTGGGGAGATTGGAGTTTAAACCTGCAACACCTTCCAAGTTAACGCAGGAATGGTTAACTTGTCGAAACCTTGCTACGAAATGTTTGCTATAAAAGAGAGAAATCGCGCACGATAGTCTCAGTATGATACGATTGATCGGACGAGTAAGACGATTCATCAAGAGAATAAGATCTCCGAAGAAGATGGACTACATCGTTGATATGCAAGGCTTCCAGAGAGTGCCTAACTTCTTCGTTTTCAAGGAGGTGGCTATTCTCCAGCTCCACGACTCTGCTCTTCCGCTGGTATACAACTTCCAGGCACCGACGGACTGGACAAATCTCCATTCAGAGGAACAGTCTTCAGCAAGGTGGTTGGAGAAAAATTACCATGGCATTCCATGGGGCTCCGGGGATATTCCATACAAAAGAGCTGATGATGTATTGCGGATGAGTCTATTTAATGCTCGATTCATCTATGTCAAGGGGCAGCAGAAAAAAAATTGGTTGCAGATGATTCTTCTGGAAAAAACAATCATCGACTTGGAGAGAATAGGTTGCCCTAATCTCAAGGATATTCGAATGAACAGCGATGAATTTTTTTGTGCACAACACAAACTATGTAAAACTAATCCAGTTTGTGCGGTACAAACAGCATATTCATTGAAACAATGGCTAAAAACAATGAATTGTAATCCTCATGAGTGCGAAGAAGTAGGTATCGATGAAGTTGATTTACCTTGTGCTAGTAGCACACCATTCAAATCACGATTTCGCGCTTCTGATTCAAATGCAGAAGTATATTTATCGATGTATAATTAATATTTTTTTCTAATTTTATTTTTTTTTTTTTCGTTCTTTTTTTTTTAATTTTTTTAGTATTATTACTATTAAGAAAGGAAGGATAGGCAAGAGAAAGAAAGTAAACGGAGGGAAAAAGTTAGTGGTTGTTTCCCACAGGTAGAGGGCGTGGATGGGGCCCTCTCCACTTTCTTTCTCTTTCTCCTTCCTCACACATACACCCGCGCGCGCGCGCGCATACACACACCCACACACACACACACACACACACACACACCCGCGCGCGCGTACATACACATACACACCCATACTCTCGCGCGCGCGTACGCATACTCAAATTCATTCTTGATACATACTTAATACATACTAAATTAATACTCTATACTTACTCAATTCATACTCCATATATACTCGATACATACTCTATTCATACTCCGTATATACTCGATACATACTCCATATATACTCCATTCATACTCCATATATACTCCATATATACTCCATTCATACTCCATATATACTCCATTCATACTCCATATATACTCGTTACATACTCAATTCTTACTCTATATATACTTCATTCATACCCCATATACTCGATACATACTCAATTCTTACTCCATACATACACCCGCGCGCGCATATACAGACACACCCACACACACACACACACACACACACACACACACACACACCCGCGCGCGCGTACATACACATACACACCCATACTCTCGCGCGCGCGTACGCATACTCAAATTCATTCTTGATACATACTTAATACATACTAAATTAATACTCTATACTTACTCAATTCATACTCCATATATACTCGATACATACTCTATTCATACTCCGTATATACTCGATACATACTCCATATATACTCCATTCATACTCCATATATACTCCATATATACTCCATTCATACTCCATATATACTCGTTACATACTCAATTCTTACTCTATATATACTTCATTCATACCCCATATACTCGTTACATACTCAATTCTTACTCCATACATACACCCGCGCGCGCATATACAGATACACACACACACACACACACACACACACACACGCATACACACACATACACAAGCACGTACGCGCGCGCATTCTAACACCGTGTTTTATTTAAAAAGTTACAATAAAATTTTAATTTTACAAAATAAAATTTTGTTTATTAGAAGAAAATAAAAAATAGCATTATAGTTAATTCTAAATAATAATGTACGCATGTAAAACGATAATATTACAAAAAATAAGTACAAAATGATTATAAAGAATAAGTAAAGTACACGCTTCGTACCTGCGATTACAAACAAACAAAATTCGAAATAATAAGAATAATGTTCACATATAAAACGATAAAATCACAAAATGCTTATAAAGAAAATAAATTATAAAAATACTTATTACAAAAAATAATCACAAAATGATTATAAAAGAATAAATAAAGTACACGCTTCGTACTTGCGATTACAAACAAAATTCTAAATAATAATGTTTACATATAAAACGATAAAATCACAAAATGCTTATAAAGAAAATAAATTATAAAAATACTTATAACTACTTCCAGTAAGGTACGCGCCTTCTGCCCGAAATTACAGGCCTCGGTCTTGTTGGGCGACGGATCCATGGAGCATTTTGCTCCTCCTCCTCCAGCAACCGCCTCAATAAGGCTAGATCCTTTGTCGCTGCTCTAATCGTCGGAGCTGCCTGGACGTAGTCAATTCTTATATTTTCGTGCTCTTCTCCAAAAAGATCTTGAATGCTAGGCAGCTCCAACGTCTTCAACTCTTCCAAAGTTGGAGGTTGAGGCGGAGGTGGAGGTGATCGGCAGATCAGTTGCTCAAGTCCAATGATGGGTCGTGAGAGCTCTTGCTCGGTGATAAAAATTTCATGCAATGTCTGCAACGGTTGACATTGTACCGGTAACTGGTGGCGGAGCGGAGATGTAGCTGGCGACACCTCTTCAACAATTGGCCGGTACTCTTTATTTATTTTAGTATTATCATTTGGCTGAAAAAAAAAATTCATTTATGCATATATATATATATATATATATATATAAAGAGAGAGAGTAAACTATATATATATTTACCACAATCGTGGCGTCAGCCTCCTCCTTCTCCTTTCTCCACGACTCAGGACTATCCTCAGTCTGAAACAAGCAAATATATATATATTAAAAAAAAAAATTATCTATCGATTCGAAAAAAAAAAAAATAAAATAGGTGCTTACCAACAACCACCATGATGGCTCCACCTCAAATTGATTTGCTTTCGCAAAATTGTTTTCTTTCTGAAAAAAATACACAAATTTCATGTAACATGTGCTCTCTCTCTCTTATTTATACTATACGTATTTACCTATATGTAAATACCACACATACTCACATACCCGCGAACATGTATACACACACACACACGTATGAACTCGAGCGCGCTCTCCCATCATACACACACATGCACTACATTCATTTATATACACACAAATTTCTTACTATATGTATACACATACGTTTAAACTCGCGCGCGCTCTCTCATCATACACACACACACAGCCACACACACACACACATGCACTGCATTTATTTATATACACACAAATTTATTACTATATATATATATATATATATACACCTACGTTTAAACTCGCGCGCGCTCTCCCATCACACACACAGACATACACACACATGCATATACCCGTTCGCGTACGCATACACACACACACGAAAGTATTATACACTATACACACCTGTGGAGGTTTTGGTGAAGTTGGAGGCGTTAAAAGCACCGAGGAGTGTTGCGAGGAAATGAGTGGCATCTCCTCGTTATCGTCACATAAATTTACACAAAATTCACTAATATAATTGGCCATTGTGGCTGACGGTGGAGTAAATCCCTCTTCCTCCATCGGCACCACATCCTGTTCCTTCTCCTCCTCCTTCTCCAAGTCCATCGCCTCCTGCTGGAGCTTCTTCGCGAGCTCGATGAGTGCGTCGGTAGACGGTAGGTTGTGCTCGTCTTCCACGATCATTAGGTCATCCTCATCGGGAACATCCATATATGCGAGATAGTTCTCGATGTCTTGGAGAATCTCGGAATCCACGAGCATTGGCTCCAGGAGTTGAGCCGCCTCCTTCATTATTATATCCACGTCGTCGTTGACTGGCACTGGCACTCTCATCTTATTAGATCTGCACTTTACGACTGCCTTTGAAACACTGATGTGTTGACAGGACAAGTAGAGCCACTAATATAAGCCGCAGCAGCCGAATCGGCTAGCGCAAGTGTCTTGCCGGTTTGATCGAGCCCTTGGTCGTCTGGACGAATCCTGCACGGTGACGTCACATGTAAACAAATACTCGCGCGCGCGCGCGCGCGCGTACAACTTGCCGAGCACTACACTTGACAGTTCGCTACTGCTGAGCACGTGCGCGCGCGCGGCGGTACGTTGGTACTCTGCAGTATCTCTCTCTTCATGTATATATACACGCACATATACACATATTGGCGCGCGCGCGTTTTAATACATACACTGCACTGGTATATGTATATATTATATTTATGCACTACACAAACACACAATACATTAATGCACATTATATATGTATTTACATATATATACATAAATACACTGCACTTTTCACACCAATTTACATCCGCGATAATACTCTCTCTCTTAAGTGTGAATGAGAGAGAGAGAGAGACAGTTCGCTACTGCTAAGCATGTATGCGCGTCGGTACATTGGTAAACTGCAGTATCGAACAATCGACTCACACGCGCTTTAGCAGTCGTGGCTTGGAACTCTCTCTTCATATATATATATATATATATATATATATATATATATATAGATTATGCATATAATTGCATATATATCGATATACAGGGTGTCCAAAAAGTATCGAAACACGCCTATAAAGTTTTCAGAGAACATATTTTTGACCTGGGTCAAGGTCATTTCCGTAGTAACTTTTGACGCTCGATCTAATGGTGACCTTGGATTTGACCGTGGACCTTGCCATCAATGTCATTTCAAGGTCACTATGATTTTTTTAAATGGGAACACCCTATTTTGACATCGGCAATCGAAAGAGCGGAAAATTTTACGTTCAGATATGTATTAAGGTCCAAGGTCAAGGTCACCTGTGAAGGTCGTAGCAAGGTCAAAGGCCCTAAAAACCCACTTTATGAACTAAAACTTTTTTTTGTTACATTTAAATGAATTGTGTATTTTGACCTTAACCGGGCTTTATTAAGTCCTTCATTGTGCCAAACTGAAATTCGATCCAAAACTCCTACTCCGCGACCCCGAAAACCCCCCTAAATAAATTAAAACTTATTTTTTTGATGCATTGAAAAAAATTATTTATTTGAGCCTTAACCGGGCCTCATGAAGTCCTTTATAGTGCTAAACTAAAAACCAACTCAAAATCCGTACTTAGCGACCCTGAAAAGCCCTTGAACAAATTAAGACTCATTTTTTGTTACATTTAAATAAATTGTTTATTTGGGCGTTAACCAGTCTTCATTAAGTTTTTAATAATACCCAATCTAAATGTGAACTCTTAATTAGTTCTCAGCGACCCCATAATCGTTTGAATAAACAGAAACATACATATTTTATGGTAATGTTCAAAAAGTTTTAAAACTTAACGCCAACGTTGCAGTACTGAACCAGACCTCTAGATGGCTACATTCGGTAAATCGCGATCTCACACTAAAAAAAGCACCTTAAAAACATAAGTTACCAAGCAAATTATATTGCCCACTTATTTTAAAACTACAAATGTTTACCTCGAAATCTTAAATAAGTATAGTGGTTGTAAAATCTATTTCTTTAAATTGATATTTAAGTATTCATAGTTTGATCAACAATAAAATCTGTTCATACCTAATTGAAAATGCAACATCTTACGAAAAGAGAAAGGATTACACTTCTCATGATGAGAGGCTGGGGTGCCGCAGTGCAACCTTACCGCACAGTGATTAATCTTTTTAATGAGACTTTTAGAGCTGATAGAACTGGGATTGTCATTTCAACTGCAAGGAACCTTGTTACAAAGTTTGAACAAACCGGCACAATCGACGATAGGCCAAAATCAGGAAAAACAAAGTCAGCAACAAACGATGATACTTCCCTGGATGTTTTGTTATCATTCATTGAGGATCCACATAGTTCCACCCGTAGAATTTCACAACAGCACAATATAAGTAAGTCATCTGTTCATAACATACTAAAATATGCTAACTTTCATCCATTCAAAGTCACACTGATTCACAAACTTAATGAAGATGACTTTGATCGTCGCGTTGAATTTTGTGATGACATGATGATACGTATAGTGCAAAATCCTAACTTCCCATCAAATATTGTTTTTTCAGATGAGGCGACATTTCAACTTGACGGAACCTGCAATAGACACAATTGTAGATATTGGGCAGAAACAAACCCACATTGGGCACGAGAAGATAAATCACAATACCCAGAAAAATTAAACGTATGGGCAGGCATATTCAATAACAGAATCGTAGGTCCGTTTTTTATTGATGGCAACTTAAATGCTGAAAACTATGAAGAAATGCTACACAATCAAATCGTGCCTGCGATAAGAAGAATAGCAGGAGACAACTTTATGAACACATGGTTCCAACAAGACGGCGCACCAGCTCATTATGCACGTGATGTTCGCAATCTTTTAGATGCAGTGTTTGTTAATCGGTGGATAGGACGAAGGGGCACAATTGAATGGCCAGCCAGATCACCTGATTTGACACCTCTTGATTATTTTTACTGGGGCTATTTAAAAGATCGAGTATACAAAACAAAGCCCACAAATTTAGTCGAGCTACGAGAGAGGATTGAATTAGAATCAGCAAATATTAGTCCTGAAGCGATAGAAAATGTTGTTAATGCTTTTTACCATCGATTAGCTTACTGTCAAGAAGTGAATGGTGAACAATTCGAGCATTTACGCTAAATATTTAAAGTGAGAGGCAAGGGGACTCACGTAAAACAAGCACCCCATCGTGAGAGGCAAGGGGACTTACGTAAAACAAGCACCCCATCGTGAGAGGCAAGGGGACTCACGTTAATCAAGCACCCCAAAGGGAACATTATCCTATTACGTCCACGTCGTTGTTCCTGGGTAACGCTAAACATAGGTCATCTACCTTTCTTCTGACTGCTAATTCTGCAAGAATTCCCTGCAAATACAATTTGACCTTGCTACGACCTTCACAGGTGACCTTGACCTTGGACCTTAATACATATCTGAACGTAAAATTTTCCGCTCTTTCGTTTGTCGATGTCAAAATAGGGTGTTCCCATTTAAACAAATCATAGTGACTTTGAAATGACCTTGATGGCAAGGTCCAAGGTCAAATCCAAGGTCACCATTAGATCGACCGTCAAAAGTTACTACGGAAATGACCTTGACCCAGGTCAAAAATATGTTCTCTGAAAACTTTTTAGGCGTGTTTCGATACTTTTTGGACACCCTGTATACATCTCTGCATATGTAAATATGTATATACAGCTGCAGAGATTCACCGCGTAGATTCGCGCTCTCCACCGATATGAAAAAACATGAGGGGATTGAAGCACACAGTGTGTGAATTTGCGCGCGGGGGGGCACATCGGAACCTCTGGGGGGGGGGGGGGGGGTTCAAGCACATCCGAACCTCTGGGGGGATTCAGGCACATCCGAACCTCTGAGGGGGTTCAGGCACATGCTGGGCTAGAACACTCGGGGGGTTCAGGCACACTGGTGTGCTTGAACCCCCTGGGGGTTCTGGCCCATGTGTGCTTGAACCCCCTTTGTTTACCTACTATTAACTGATTTTCAAGTTTTAAATGATTTTATGGGGTATATGGCGGTAGCTTTTTTAAACTTTTTTAATACCTTTTGAAAGATAATTATAAATTCTTTAATTTGACCATTTTACATTTTTAGCTTTCTGGCATTATTCGAAGGCAAGTAAAATTAATGTACAAGATTTAGGGTATTCTGACATCTTACATTATATTAAAGTGAAACTGACCTATATACAAGTTAACTGGTAAAACAGGCCCATCACTCGTGGAAATTAACTATTTTCATGGATTTTTTTTCACACTTTCGGTTAACTGGCGCTATGAAGCATCTATCTACCATAAAAAAATTTCTGATTCGGTCGTTCTATGGGGCTTTTTTGGAAGCTGAAAATCATTAAGACTTTTTTTTCAGACTTTTTTTTTCAGTGTTTTTCTTTTATGAATTTTAACTCTAAAATTTTTATGGTGTTGAATTTCGTTGTTTTTCCACGGTCAAAAAATGTTACTTGTGTAATTACGAATAAGAGGATATGGTGTGCATTAGGCTGCCAAGTTTTGCATCCATGCTTAAAAAGTATCAGGATGCCCTACTCTATCATTGGAGAGGCTCAAGACAAGCACAATGAACTTTGAATTTTTGAAATCGAATAATATTTAATGGTCCCTCCGCGATTTATTTTTTTTGAATATGATTTAACACAGGCAAATAAGTATGCGCATATAACTACGAAAGTATCGACATTTCTCAAAAAATTTTTTTCTCAGTTTCATCAGCGTGCAAATAGCAGTCGATTGCAACAAGTTTGGTGTAAATAACTTAATATTTAAACAAGTAAACAGGTGCATATTTCTACTAAAACTGGTCATCTTTGGAGTCCATTTAAGGTACCTTCCACTGCTTCTACGACTTTGTAATTTTGACATGGCCTTCTTAAGCTCATGGAGAAACGATTCCAGAAAGAATTTCCCAAAAAAAATGTTTAGAACAGGGTTAAAATTCGATTCAAAGTTTTGTCTTTCCTTCCAAAAAGTAGGTAAAAGGTCAAATTTTTTTCCGGGCTAAGCTGCTATGATACTTTAACAGCCCTAGCTCCTTCCCGCAGAGACTTTCCAACACATGGTACAAACACGTGCTGTCGTTCTCAGCTACTGACCTTACCGAGCTGGGCGGGATGTTTATGGCGGGATAATGATGCATATTGTTCCATTCCCCTGCTCGTTACTTTTTTCAGTCACATCGCTATACTAGGTCACAGAACTTTGAAGTCGCGGAGGGACCATTAAATATTATTCGATTTCAAAAATTCAAAGTTCATTGTGCTTGTCTTGAGCCTCTCCAATGATAGAGCAGGGCATCCTGATACTTTTTAAGCATGGATGCAAAACTTGGCAGCCTAGTGTGCATGGTGGTCTATGGTGTTTCTATGGCGTTTCATGTACTGTGAAATATATTAACTGATTTTCAAGTTTTAAATGATTTTATGGGGTATATGGCGGTAGCTTTTTTAAACTTTTTTAATACCTTTTGAAAGATAATTATAAATTCTTTAATTTGACCATTTTACATTTTTAGCTTTCTGGCATTATTCGAAGGCAAGTAAAATTAATGTACAAGATTTAGGGTATTCTGACATCTTACATTATATTAAAGTGAAACTGACCTATATACAAGTTAACTGGTAAAACAGGCCCATCACTCGTGGAAATTAACTATTTTCATGGATTTTTTTTCACACTTTCGGTTAACTGGCGCTATGAAGCATCTATCTACCATAAAAAAATTTCTGATTCGGTCGTTCTATGGGGCTTTTTTGGAAGCTGAAAATCATTAAGACTTTTTTTTCAGACTTTTTTTTTCAGTGTTTTTCTTTTTTGAATTTTAACTCTAAAATTTTTATGGTGTTGAATTTCGTTGTTTTTCCACGGTCAAAATGTTACTTGTGTAATTACGAATAAGATGATATGGTGTGCATGGTGGTCTATGGTGTTTCTATGGAGTTTCATGTACTGTGAAATATATTAACTGATTTTCAAGTTTTAAATGATTTTATGGGGTATATGGCGGTAGCTTTTTTAAACTTTTTTAATACCTTTTGAAAGATAATTATAAATTCTTTAATTTGACCATTTTACATTTTTAGCCTTCTGGCATTATTCGAAGGCAAGTAAAATTAATGTACAAGATTTAGGGTATTCTGACATCTTACATTATATTAAAGTGAAACTGACCTATATACAAGTTAACTGGTAAAACAGGCCCATCACTCGTGGAAATTAACTATTTTCATGGATTTTTTTTCACACTTTCGGTTAACTGGCGCTATGAAGCATCTATCTACCATAAAAAAATTTCTGATTCGGTCGTTCTATGGGGCTTTTTTGGAAGCTGAAAATCATTAAGACTTTTTTTTCAGACTTTTTGTTTCAGTGTTTTTCTTTTTTGAATTTTAACTCTAAAATTTTTATGGTGTTGAATTTCGTTGTTTTTCCACGGTCAAAATGTTACTTGTGTAATTACGAATAAGATGATATGGTGTGCATGGTGGTCTATGGTGTTTCTATGGAGTCTCATGTACTGTGAAATATATTAACTGATTTTCAAGTTATAAATGATTGTATGGGGTATATTGCGGTAGCTTTTTTAAACTTTTTTAAAACCTTTTGAAAGATAATTATAAATTCTTTAATTTGACCATTTTACATTTTTAGCTTTCTGGCATTATTCGAAGGCAAGTAAAATTAATGTACAAGATTTAGGGTATTCTGACATCTTACATTATATTAAAGTGAAACTGACCTATATACAAGTTAACTGGTAAAACAGGCCCATCACTCGTGGAAATTAACTATTTTCATGGATTTTTTTTCACACTTTCGGTTAACTGGCGCTATGAAGCATCTATCTACCATAAAAAATTTTCTGATTCGGTCGTTCTATGGGGCTTTTTTGGAAGCTGAAAATCATTAAGACTTTTTTTTCAGACTTTTTTTTTCAGTGTTTTTCTTTTATGAATTTTAACTCTAAAATTTTTATGGTGTTGAATTTCGTTGTTTTTCCACGGTCAAAATGTTACTTGTGTAATTACGAATAAGATGATATGGTGTGCATGGTGGTCTATGGTGTTTCTATGGCGTTTCATGTACTGTGAAATATATTAACTGATTTTCAAGTTTTAAATGATTTTATGAGGTATATGGCGGTAGCTTTTTTAAACTTTTTTAATACCTTTTGAAAGATAATTATAAATTCTTTAATTTGACCATTTTACATTTTTAGCTTTCTGGCATTATTCGAAGGCAAGTAAAATTAATGTACAAGATTTAGGGTATTCTGACATCTTACATTATATTAAAGTGAAACTGACCTATATACAAGTTAACTGGTAAAGCAGGCCCATCATTCGTGGAAATTAACTATTTTCATGGATTTTTTTTCACACTTTCGGTTAACTGGCGCTATGAAGCATCTATCTACCATAAAAAAATTTCTGATTCGGTCGTTCTATGGGGCTTTTTTGGAAGCTGAAAATCATTAAGACTTTTTTTTCAGACTTTTTCTTTCAGTGTTTTTCTTTTATGAATTTTAACTCTAAAATTTTTATAGTGTTGAATTTCGTTGTTTTTCCACGATCAAAATGTTACTTGTGTAATTACGAATAAGATGATATGGTGTGCATGGTGGTCTATGGTGTTTCTATGGAGTTTCATGTACTGTGAAATATATTAACTGATTTTCAAGATTTAAATGATTTTATGGGGTATATGGCGGTAGCTTTTTTAAACTTTTTTAATACCTTTTGAAAGATAATTATAAATTCTTTAATTTGACCATTTTACATTTTTAGCTTTCTGGCATTATTCGAAGGCAAGTAAAATTAATGTACAAGATTTAGGGTATTCTGACATCTTACATTATATTAAAGTGAAACTGACCTATATACAAGTTAACTGGTAAAACAGGCCCATCACTCGTGGAAATTAACTATTTTCATGGATTTTTTTCACACTTTCGGTTAACTGGCGCTATGAAGCATCTATCTACCATAAAAAAATTTCTGATTCGGTCGTTCTATGGGGCTTTTTTGGAAGCTGAAAATCATTAAGACTTTTTAGGGTATTCTGACATCTTACATTATTATTACATATTAGCCCGTGCGAAGCGCGACCTTATAAAGCTGTCTATCTTGGTACAGCCCCATATAACGGGTCACCCTTCCCCTACAATCTGGCCACCCTTCCCCTACAAGCTGGCCACCCTTCCTCTACAAGTTGTCCACGCTTCCCCTACAAGCTGGCCACATTTTGTGTCTTGACACTCTTCTCTGTATTCCGGCTATTTTCTTTTATTTTAGCTAAACTTGCCGTTACCCTTCTTCTTCATTGAAAAACACTTCTGCACACATAAAATTTTTATCAAGTAATTATAGATATATTCGGTTGAGGTTCTTGGATGAGGTTATTGTCAAATTAATACATTTGTTTGTAGCGTACATTGTGTTATATATTTATTTTCTTTCTTTACATTCTGAAACAAAGTTTAAGTACTAGAAGTTATAGAACTTTTTTTAAATTTCATTTATATACTGTGTACATATCGATAATGCTTGGTTAATACTTTTTGTCTGAAAATAGTATTAAAATATGTAAATTTAAATTTACACATGTACAATGATTACATAATTCCATAGAAGAAAGCTTAAAATTTACCTTACAAATTATTAATCCTACAAACACCTTATATTTGCTGAATTCATTTTTCACATAAAGTGATATACGCTTTTATTTGCTGAAGAAATTTAATGATTGATATTCATTTTCTTAAATTCCAGCCACAATTCTCCTTGATCGTACCAAATTCTAGAAAAAGTTAAAATGTTTTAATTATAACTTTGTATGTTATAGTTTAGTGTTTTATTTTCATGTACACACTGTACATGTTGTTAATACTGTGTTCATATTTTATTATAAAGTTTACCTTTTCAATTAGTGTGTGGAAACACTTATATTATATTTATATACTTTATGTAACTAATGTAACATATTAAAAAAAATATATATATATATACATATATATGTATATATGTGTATGATATTACAATTCTACCTTACCAATCATTAATGTATAAAAAAACTTCATATTATTAGTGAATCAGTGCTTAATTTGGTATATTATTGTATTCTAATCACAGCTGCCGCTTCTTCAGAGGCGCTATTCTTGGCATTTTATAAATTTTACCAATATACTTGAAGCTGCCTCTTGATTAAGCGGCGCTCTCTTTATAATTCTATGAATTTCACCAAAATTGTTTTAGCGGCGCTCTCTTGGAAATTTATGAGTTTTGCTCATATTGATTAAGCGGCGCTTTTATTGTAATTCTATGAATTTTACTAATATTCAGTTAGTGGTGTTTTATTTTTGATAATGTACAAGCTGCCGCTTTGCTTAATCTTAGCTGCCGCTTATCTGCTGCTTTGTTAATATTTCATTATTTTATTAACAACATTCAGTTTTTATTAAATTATAAAATTTCTTGATACACAACGTTTTTTGTATAAACTTTATTATCTTTTGTATTTTTTGTTTCGTTCTTGAAATTGTCATGTCTATTTATATCAAGTCTTAAATGTTCTGGATGTGTTGTTCTGGATAGAGCAACATATAATTGACTATGAGAAAATACTGAAGACGGTAGATATATAGCAACTTTTTTGAATGACTGCCCTTGAGCTTTATTAATTGTCATTGCGTGTGCAAGTCTAATTGGAAATTGTCTGCTGGTCATGGTAAACGGTATTTCTTCTACAGGTGGAGTTAAAGTTATTCTTGGTAATATAACGTTTGAATCAGTTTTTTTTCCAGTAATTATTTCTGCTAAAATGGTATATTTATTCATTTGTTTTATAATTAATCTTGTGCCATTGCAAAGTCCGTCGTTTAAATTTAAATTTCGTAATAACATGACTACAGCTCCTTTCTTTAATATAAGTTTATGCGGTGGTAAGCCATTAGGAGTTAACGAGTTTAAAAATTCTGTTGGTAAAAGTGAGTTTAAATTTTCATTTTAGAATCTTCGGCTGAATCGCAGCTTAAAAACATTTGTTCCTTTTCTTTGATAAGTGTTAAAATTTTATTATTTATTTCTAGAACGTCTGAGTTTTTTGGTGCCAATATAATATTTTCATAATATTCATCATTAGTTGGTTCAATTATTGTACCGTATATTTTATTAATGATATTTCCTTTTGATAACATTTCTTCAGGTATACTTATTACTTCATTTTCTTTTTCAAAATTATTTGCGAATATTCCATCTCCTACATTTAAAAGCCATTTTTTGAAATGAGCATTTGATTCCACAATACGTTTGTTTAATCTTTTAAACTTACAATTTTAAAACTGTCCCATAAATCACGCTTTTTTATACAGTTTTCAATTATTTGTGTTCTGTTTCCATGTCTAACAACTGGTAATATTTGCCGAAAATCTCCAGATACAATGATGATTTTATTACCAAAAATATTGTTGTTATTACAAATATCTTTAAACATTCGATCAACTGCCTCAAATGCGTACTTGGAAGTCATTGATATTTCATCCCAAATAATAATTTCAACATCCTTCATTACATGGCCAATAATACTATTTGCAGATATGTTGCACGTACTTTGTTCATTAACGTTTAATGGTAATTTGAATGTTGTATGCACAGTTTTTCCATCTTGTAATAAATTAGCAGCAATTCCGGTCCATGCAACCGTTAAAAATTTAATATTATTTATTTTTAAATAAGTAATAAGTGTATTTAATAAATAACTTTTACCGGTACCTCCAGGACCATCTATAAATATGCAATTATCATTTGATTTTTTATGAATAGAATTTATTATTATATTAAAAATAATTCTTTGTGCATCTGTTAATGTTGAAATTGCATGTGCACATGAATCAGCGTTATTTACATTGAGACTGTCGTTGTCACCATCAGTATTATTGTAAGCTACTTCATTCACATTCGTGACTTCTGGTAGGCCAAAATCTTTTGTTGAAAATCCATGAGAAATTAAAATGTCTTCTATTACTTTTAATGCATATTGTAGGCCAATTTCTTCAGACATTTTTGGTGGATAAAATTGTGTTTTATATTTTTCAAATAGTTCTAGTGCATTAATTGAATTGTGAAATACACAAATGTAAGCAAATAATTGACACATACTTTTTGGGAATTTATACTGTGATGCTTCTTCTAAACATTTTATATAATTATAAAATTTATAATTATTATAATTTATTTATATAATAATTAAAAACTAAACAAGATTCAAAGCCGAGCGAGCATTAGCGAGCGAGGTAACTCTGGCTAGTATTTAATTACAACAAATAAATAATTTAGAAATGATAGAAGGATATACAATAACATGTTGGCATTTGCAAGTTTTGGTGTTAAATTTGATAAAATTTTCACTCCAGGTCCACAAGTTATCCGTATATGTGGACAAATATATCATAATGTTTACGCATTGCATCCGCCAGAAAATAAAACAAGACGATATGGTCAAATGTATATTATCGACAATGAAGAAGCAAACAAAAGTAGAATTGAAAATAGTACTTTTCAATGTTCTGAAAAGATTTTAAGGAAATTAGATAATTATTTAAGAAAAAAGAATCCATATGCTGAAGCTTATAGAATGATGCATGAAGTCGAATTACAGGTAAATAGAAAAGTTAATATTAATAATACAAATATTCCGGAAGTAAAAATGCTAATAATAAGAAATCAAAATTTAGATAAAAATCGTTATAACATTGCAGCATGTAATGAAGTTGCTGTAGTATTTGAAGCAAATGACGGAGAACCTCCAATAGACAGAGATATCTGCATATATCCCAAGTCAGAAACACCAATTAGAATCCCAACTATAAGTAAACATGTAGACCCAATGACATATCCATTAATTTTTCCACAAGGTGGTTTTGGATGGAACCCGTATATGAAATTAAACAATAGCAACAAGAATATGTCGACGCTACAATTCTACAATTACAAATTAAGTATAAGAGATAATTTCAGTCCTTACATTAATTCAGGAAAGTTGTCCCAACAATATATTGTTGATGCATGGGTTAAGGTGGAGAGTTCAAGATTATATTACATTAAAAAAAAATCAGAATAATCTAAGGACAGAATTATATCAAGGATTAATGGATCATATAAAAATTAAATTTTCTAACAAAAATGATGATTTAAATATTGGAAAAATGTTTATTCTACCATCAAGTTTTATAGGAAGTCCTCGAGCTTTGCATCAAAAATTCATTGATTCAATGGTTGTTGTTCAAACGTATGGAAAACCAGACTTATTTATAACTATGACATGTAATCCTACATGGAAAGAAATTACAAATAACATTGAAGATTTTGAGGTACCTATGGATAGACCAGATATAGTTGTAAAGGTTTTTAATGAAAAAGTAAAACAACTTAAGCAAGACATTGTAAAGAACAATATTTTTGGAAATTGTATTGCATTTACATATGTTATTGAATTACAAAAAAGAGGCTTACCTCATATACATATGCTAATTTTTTTATCTAAAGAAGATAAATTATTTAATTAAGATCAAATAGATGAAATCATTTCTGCAGAAATTCCTGATGAATCCAGAAATCCACGATTATATGAAATTGTTAAACAGTTTATGATTCATGGTCCTTGTAGAGAACAAAATAAACACTCTCCATGTATGGATTTACAAACTAATTCATGTACAAAAAAATTTCCAAAAAAATTTATTGAAAATACTATTACCAACACTGGTTATCCTTTGTATAAAAGGACTAACAATAATAAAAAAATTTTTTATTCTACGAAAAAATGGGCTGATCATAGATTTGTTGTACCTTACAATCCATATTTACTATTAAAATATAACAGTCACATAAATTTTGAAGTTTGTTCAACTGTAATGTGTATAAAATATTTGTTTAAATACTGTTATAAAGGTCATGACTGTAATTTTATTGAAATGAAGTTAGATAATGAAAATAACGATGTAATGGAGGATGAAATACAGTATGATGAAATCAAACAATACATTAATACAAGATACGTTTGTCCTCCAGAAGCAATGCATCGTTTATTACAATATAATATGAGTGAATTATCACATACTATTAATAGACTGTCTGTTCATGATAAAGATGAACAACAAATTTATTTTGTAAAGAATGAAGAAGAGAAAATATTGAATAAAAACGTTGGAACACAACTTACTGCTTGGTTTGAAGTCAATCAAATAGATGCAGAAGCTCACAATTATTTATATACAGAAATCCCTAGATATTATACATTCGATAAAAAAGAAAAAAAATGGAATAAACGTAAACATTACAACAAACCAATTTTGAGTAGGATGTATTTAGTAAATCCTAAACAAAAAGAAAAATTCTTTCTCCGATTATTATTATTACATGTTAAAGGAGCTATATCATATGAATATTTAAAATCATATGATGGAATAACATATTCAAATTATTATGAAGTTTGCAAAGCAAGAAATTTAATGACTACAGATGAAGAATGGGATAAATGTTTAGAAGAAGCATCACAGTATAAATTTCCAAAAAGTATGTGTCAATTATTTGCTTACATTTGTATATTTCACAATCCAATTAATACTCCAGAATTATTTGAAAAATATAAAACACAATTCTATCCACCAAAAATGTCTGAAGAAGTTGGCGTACAATATGCATTAAATGTAATACAAGAAATTTTAATTTCCCATGGATTTTCAACAAAAGATTATAGTCTACCACATATCACTGAAGCAAATGAATTTACTTACAATATTACTGATAATGACAACGACAGTTTCAATTTCAATAACTCCAATTTATGCGCAGATCCAATTTCAACACTAACAGACGCACAAAGAATTATGTATAATATGATAATAAATTGTATTAACAAAAAATCAGATGATAATTGCATATTTATCGACGGTCCTGGAGGTACCAGTAAAAGTTATTTATTAAATACACTTATAACTTATTTCAAAATAAATAATATTAACTTTTTAACGGTTGCATGGACTGGAATCGCTGCTAATTTATTACAATATGGAAAAACTGTGCATACAACATTCAAATTACCATTAAATGTTAATGAACAAAGTACGTGCAATATAACTGCAAACAGTGTTATTGGCCATGTAATGAGGGATGTTCAAGTTATTATTTGGGATGAAATATCAATGACTTCCAACTACGCATTTGAGGCAGTTGATAGAATGTTTAAAGATGTTTGTAATAACGACAATACTTTTGGTAATAAAATTGTCATTGTATCTGGAGATTTTCGGCAAATATTACGAGTTGTTAGACATGGAAACAGATCACAAATAGTTGAAAACTGTATAAAAAAGAGAAATTTATGGAACAGTTTTAAAATTGTAAGTTTAAAACAAAATATACGCATTGTTTAATTAATTACACAGTTCAAAAAATGGCTTTTAAATGTAGGAGATGGAATATTTGCAAACAATTTTGAAAAAGAACATGAAGTAATAAGTATACCCGAAGAAATGTTAACAAAAGAAAATATAATTAATGAAATATATGGTACAATAATTGAACCAAGCAATCCTGAATATTACGAAAATATCATATTGGCACCAAAAAACTCTGACGTTCTGGAAATAAATAATAAAATTTTATCACTTATCAATGAACAAGAACATATATTTTTAAGCAGTGATTCAGCAGAAGATTCTAATAATGAAAACTTAGACACACTTTTACCTACAGAATTTTTAAACTCGAACACCTAATGGATTACCACCGCACAAACTTGTATTAAAAAAGGAGCCATAGTCATGTTATTACGAAATTTGAATTTAAACGACGGTCTTTGCAATGGCACAAGATTAATTATAAAAGACATGAATAAATATTCCATTTTAGCAGAAATAATAAGTGGGAAAAAAACTGGTTCAAACGTTATATTACCTAGAATAAGTTTAACACCAGCAGTAGAAGAAATACCATTTTCTATGACCAGAAGACAATTTCCAATTAGACTTGCACACGCAATGACAATTAATAAAGCTCAAGGACAATCACTCAAAAAAGTTGGTATATATCTACCCTCTTCAGTATTTTCTCATGGTCAATTATATGTTGCTTTAACCAGAACAACACATCCAGAGTACTTGCGACTTGATATAAAAAACGGAACCAAAAAAAAAAAGATAATAAAGTTTATATAAAAAATATTGTGTATCAAGAAATTTTATAATTTAACTTTATATTAATGCATAGTACTTTTATTAAATAATGAAAAAATCATAAAGCGGCAGCTAATATCAAGTATAGCGGCAGCTAAGATTAAATGCAGCTACATCATGTATATTATCGGTAAAATTTATAGAATTACAGAAAGAGCGCCGACAAGTCAATATTAGTAAAATTTATGAAATTACAAAAAAAGTGCCGTTAAATGAATAGTGTTCAAATTCATGGAATTACAAAGAGAGTTATAAAAAGCGCCGCTAAATCAAGAGGCAGCTTTAATACTATTGGTAAAATTCATAGAATCACAAGAACATCGCCTCTGAATGAAGCGGCAGCTATGATTACAATACAGTCATGACAACAGTCAAATAATGTCAGCTAAACAATTGAGCACAGGTTCACTAATATTAAGTGTTTTTACAGATTTATAATTGGTAAGGTACAATTTTAACTTTATACGTAAATAAGTGTACATATATTTCATATGCTACATGTATAATATTGCTAATTTTATGTGTTTTTTAATGATTACTATTTTCACGCAAACGGTATTAACGGAGTAGTATGAGTATGTATTGACACAATTAAGAATAGAAATGAATATACAAATAAGTACATTATATCTCTGTAATTTGATTAATGAAATTGTGATTATAATTTTCAAAAATACACTATACAAATAAAATTATAAATAGGTAAAAATGAATCATTAAACTGATTTACACTAATATGAATAGTTTCTACAGTTAATAATTGATAAGGTAAAATTTGAACTTTATTCAATTAATTCATAGAGACACATTCTACATATGTATATTTAAATTAAAATATTTAAATTGCCATTTTCAGAAAAAAAGTATTAACACAATCTAATGAATGTATCAATGATATATATCAATAATATCAATGTAATATGTATTAACACATTAATATCACTACACATTTACACAGATTATAAGTACATTCAAATGTATTCAGTATATACAAGGAACATTAAATAAGTATTAACACAGTATTATTACTACTCACTTACACAGATTATACATTGAATGAATTCAGTATATAAAAAAGAATTTAACAAACATAAAATGTTTCTACAGTTAACAAATACTAAGGTAAATTTTAAACTTTATTCCATGAATCACTAGATACACATTTTACATGCGTATTAAATTAAAATATTTTTATTACTATTTTCAGGAAAAAAGTATTAATAAAATATTAACAATATGCATTTGCAAAGTATGTGAAAATAATTTAAGAAAATATTATTATTATTAGTATCAGATGTCAAAAATACTATTTAAAATAAAATGTTAAATATCATATACGAATATGATAATATATTATTTATAATACATTGTGTATTATATAAGATAACATTGACCATATAAAGAAAAAAAATAAATGGACAGCACTATTTACCCTATATACAAATATATTTTGATTTGACAATATCCTTCACAAAGAAAAATCATAAAATCCTATAAATTTTCTAACCCTATAAAACACCAAACTGCATAAAAGTTCACTCGCTCGATATTTCAACCGTAACTTTTAATTATTAATATAGTATCAATTTATAATTTTAAATTTATTATTTATTATTTATATGATTCATAACGTGTAGAATTATTGCTCGCTAACGCTCGCTCGGTTCGTGACTCCAGTTTAACTTCAATTAACAGCTTAGCTTTAATTAACACGTGGGTGGGCTCAAAATCAAAGTTTTGAGTAATACTATAAAGACCCCATAGGAAATTTATATACATGAATATTATATTAATTGAATATCTGAACGTAGGATTGGAAAAGTCTGATTGTCAGCTTTAAATGTAGAAATTGAAATATATACATTTATATATCTCATTATAATGTTTGAACAGAAAATTGAAATATATACATATATATCTCGTTATAATGTTTTTAAAAAAAAATAATTGAAATTTATAAGTGATTCCATGCGAATTCGAAGGGTCGAAAAATCGATATAGCTATAACTCTGGGAATTTGTTCTGGAGGTTACCTGTGATTACTCTGAATTTTGTCAGATTTTTTGCATTGATTATCTTAGAGTTACAGGGGGTCAAAGTTGATAAAAACAGGTTTTTTTTTTCATTTTTTGCTGATTTTGCAAAATTCATAGCTTCTCAGGGAAGCATTTTTCGAGAAAAACACATTGAACACTTTTTTTATAAAATTTGCTCAGCTTTTCAACAAAAATATTTATAACAAAAATATTTATAACAAAAATTCATAAAAATATTTATAAAAAAAATATTTATAACAAAAATTCATAAAAATATTTATAAAAAAAATATTTATAACAAAAATTCATGAAAGTACCTTTTCTTTGCCTAAAATTACCAGCAAAGTTTCAGAGTGGGTCTCGAACATTAAGACAACTTAAAAAATCAAAATATGAGTTTCGAAAAAAAAAGTTTATAAATTCTTATAAAAAAATTAGATTTGAATAGAAAAAATAATTCTAAGAAAAAAAGTATTCTTGTCATTTTTCATAATTTTGCTTCCTTTCCGAGCTAAAAATCGATGAAAATTCAAAATTAAAGAGTAAAAAATGCGAAATCAACAAAAAATAGAAAAAACTGTTTTTATCATTGCGAAAAATCTGAAAAAATTCAGAATAATCACAGGTAACCTCCAGAACAAATTCCCAGAGTTATAGCTATATCGATTTTTTGACCCTTCGAACCCTTATACATATATAAAGACACCCACGAAAACAAGAAACTCCATAAAACCCCATAAAACATGAAACGCAATAAAACTGCAAAAACTTAAAACCCCATAAAACATCATAAACTTTCAAAAACTTTACACCCACTCAAACAAGAAACTCCATAAAACCCCATAAAACATGAAACACAATAAAACTGCAAAAACTTAAAACCCCATAGAAACACCATAGACCACAACAAACCCTATAGCATCAGGTTCGTATTATACCAAAGAACGTTAACATAAACAAAAAATCTCATAAAATATCACAAAATTTCATAATGTCGAAACATCCTAAAACCCTATAAAATTTCTAACCCCATTAAACATCAAACCGCATAACAGTTCACAAATTCCATAAAACATGAAACCCTAGAAAAACCCCATAAAACACCATAAACTTTCAAAAACTTGAAACTCCTTAAAACATGAAACTCCATAAAACTGCTTAAAACACCATAAACTTTCAAAAACGCAATAAAACTGCAAAAATTTAAAACCCCATAGAAACACCATAGACCACCATAAACCCCATAGCATCAGATTCGTATTACACCAAAGAATACTTTTACCGAAAAAAAACCATAACACCATAATTATTTTACAGAATAAATAGTAAAGTCTTAAGAAAAGAAAGGCTGAAAAAAAGTCTTAATTTTTTTGAGCTTCCATAAAAAGCCCATGGGACAACCTTATCAAAAATTTTTTACGGTAAATGGATGCTCCATTGTACCAATTAACCATTTCTAAAAAAAAAATAAAAAAAAATTAATTATTACCAGTAATGGGGTTTTTCTACCATTTAAATGAAAACAGGCATCGCTCACTGTTGACACTTATTAGCAAACTCTCAGCGATTGCTCATATAAGTGGAGCAACCAAGCAAACGCAGAATCGGGGGAAATAAATTGCACCCATTTTGGTATACTAATTTTTAATATGCTCAAATAATGTACTTTACAACTGAAAAATAACTACGAGGTTTGTACCACGAGAGTAGCGCGTGGATTGCTTCTCGAAGAGCCGATGTTGTCGGTTCAGCGTCTCGCCGCGATCTGCCCTCTTAGGCGTGCTTAGATCTCCAAATTTGCTATAGGTAGGCGCGTTAACATAAGAGTCTAGCTCGAAATTACCAGAACCGTGTAAGCGTGAACATACCGCCCACCTTGCTGTGAGTCAGCAAAAAAAAACTTAATAATTGCGCAATAAAGTGGAAGCTTATAACGAAAAGGAAAAGAAGATTATGCTTGCTAATGCAATTATCTGTCGAGTCAAATTGAAAGATACAATGAGAGTAAAGCTTTAAACAAAATGTTATTATAGAGTGAAATTTTAACGTAAAATGATTCAATAATAAAAATCGAACGCGAGCGCGACAATTCTTCATGAAGTGACTGCTGGGAACTCTCCGCCCACCGTGACGTTGTCCATCGCTGTTCGGGCGGTCTGTTCTCTCTCGACGACTTCAGCATCCACCGGGAGTCGTATCACCTTCACCACTGGTCTCTTGAATTCGGAGGTGCTGGTGCGAACCGTCACGACTCGAACTAAGCCGTCCTTGCCTGGGTGCACCGCTGTGATTCTCCCGAGGGGCCATTTGGTTGGGGGTGAACAGTCGTCCTTCAGGATCACTAGATCACCCTCCTTGAGAGGGGGCGAAGATTTGAGCCACTTGTTTCGCAGTTGGAGCTGTTGCAATACTTCCTTGCGCCATCGGTGCCAGAAATTGTTGCGCATTGCCAGTACCATATGCCAGCGGCGTCTGTAGGTTCCTGAGAGATCAATCTCGTCGTGAGGGTCTGGTCGTGAAGTGAGTGTAGTGCCGATTAGAAAGTGTCCTGGCGTTAAAGCGGCAAGGTCGGTTGGATCGGAGCTCATCGTACATAGTGGTCTGGAGTTGAGACAAGCCTCAATCTTCTCCAGACCACTATGTACGATGAGCTCCGATCCAACCGACCTAGCTCCTCGTAAGTCATGACGGTGTCTCCTATTACTCGGATCATATGAAATTTAAAGCTCTTCACTGCAGCTTCCCACAGTCCTCCAAAATGAGGAGCTCCAGGTGGAATGAATTTCCATGTAGTTCCATCCTTGGCTATAAGTGCGGCAACTTCTTCGGATGCCTTGGCGGCGGCCTGGAGAGAACTCTGCATTTCCGCAGCAGCTCCTTTAAATGTAGTCGCGTTATCACTGTATATTATTTCGCAGTGGCCTCGTCTTGCCGTGAACCGATCATATGCTGCTAAGAAAGCTTCAGTGGTGAGATCCGATACGACTTCGACGTGCACTGCTTTAGTGGCAAGGCATATAAATATAGCTATATAGCCCTTACTAGTCTTGATACCTCGGCCGCTGGAGCATTTGACTGTTATAGGTCCAGCATAGTCTAGCCCTGTGCATGCAAACGTACGGTGCGGAGTAATCCGAACAGCTGGAAGCGGGGCCATTTGTTGCTGTTCTGCTCGTGCTCCGTATCTTACGCACGTCGGGCAATCGAGCCATGCTAGTACGACTTTGGAATCTGACCAGCAGTGGATGCTCTCCGGTTGGATCGGGAGCTGCTCTTTTATTTTGGCGACTAGTTTTACGGCGAGCACTGCTCCGCATAATTCGAGGCGTGGGAGTGAGATTGTTTTTGTTGGAGCGACTTTGGATTTAGCCATAATGAGGCGAGGCTGTCCGTTTTCGGGAACGATGTAGACTGCAGCCGCGTATGCTCTTTTGCTGGCGTCAGCGCATGCATGCAGTTGCCACTTTGTAACCTGGTTGACTGTAAACCATCTTGAGATGCTGACTTCTTCGACTGTTGGTAGTTGGGAGCGGAATGTCGTCCATGCTTCCAATATATTCCCTGAGATTGGCTGGTCCCATTCCGTTTTACAGCACCAAAGATCTTGCAGGATGATTTTCGCTCTGATAAGTACTGGCGCTAACCAGCCGAGTGGGTCGAACAGTTTTGCTGCTTCCGACGCGATGTGGCGTTTCGTGATAACATTTGGAACGTTTTCTACTGCGACCTTGAAGCAAAACTCGTCTGTTAGCGGGTTCCATTTCAGACCAAATGTTGATACGACGTCAATAAAATCTATAGAATGCTGGATCTCGTCTACGTCGGTGAGTCCTTCGAGTAATTTTGTGTTGTTAGCGCTCCACTTTCCTAGCTGCATACCTGCGGATTGGAGTACTGCTATCAGCTGATTTCTTAATTGAATTGCAGTGTCGACTTCCTCAGCTCCAGTAAGAATGTCGTCCATGTAACAGCTGTTTTGTAGTGCCTTAGCTGCAAGCGGGTACTCCCCCTCCCCGTCGGTTGCTAGTTGCTGAATGACTCGCAATGCTAGGAACGGAGCCGACTTGGTACCATAAGTGACCGTCTTGAGGCGGAAGTCTTTTACGTGCTCGTTGGCGTTTCCTCTCCAAACGATTCGTTGCCAGTTTCGATCGTCGGGGTGTATTAGTATTTGTCTGAACATTTTCTTAATGTCCGTGGTAAAGACAAATTTCTGCACTCTCCACCTGGTAATTATGTCCGTGATGTCAGCTTGCAGCTTCGGTCCTGGTAGTAGACAGTCGTTGAAGGATTCTCCGTTGCCATACTGCTTTGAAGCGTTGAAGACTACTCGGCTGCTTACTTCGGCTTTTCCATCGGTGTCCGCAGTCGTCTTGACCTTCGTTATTAGGTGGTGCGGGAGATAGCAACATTTGAAGTCGTCTTTGTCATCCACTGCTTCCATATATCCTAGCGAGATGTACGTCTGCATGAATTCATTATATTCTCGCTCAAGGTCAGGATTTTTGCGACGTCGTTTCTCGGACCGTAGAAGGCAGGCCACAGCAACTTCGCGTGAGTCTGGAAATATTGGTGGTTTTGTAAATAGGTATTTTACGATAAAACGACCACTCTCATCCCGCGAGTGTGTCTCTTTGAAGTGAGTCTCGCATGCCTCCTCGGCTGGGGACAGTGGTGGTTTGGAGTTTATCTCCTCGAGCTCCCAATATTTCTGTAGCGTGTCGGATAACGTAGGTTCGGTTTGAGCATGTAAGCTAGCTATTACCTTAGGTGAATTGTATACTCCCTTTTTTGGTACGCCAGTGATAATCCAGCCAAGTGCCGTTGCTTGTGCGACCATTGCCTTCTCTGGATCTGTGTGCAGTCCTGCTCGAATAATGGTGGGAAATACGTCTGCTCCGAGAATGAAATCGATCTTCGCCGGTTGATGTAAGTCTGGATCAGCTAATGGTAGACCAGCTAGAGAGTTCCAGGACCAATCCACGGCTTCAGTTGCTGGTAAAAGTTGCGTGAGTTTGCCCAAGACTAAAGCTGAGAATTCTACCTTGAAGTCGTCTTCTATGTTTGACAGTAGCGTGAGAGAAACTTCACTATGAACCACTGCCGTTGTGGACGCACCAACTTCTGTGACTCTTATGTTTCTATGGCGCTTCGGGAGGTCTAGCGCTTGCACTATGTGCTCGCACACAAACGACATGGTCGCTCCTTGATCGATTAGTCCTCGGGCTGGGACCTTTTGACCTTGCTTATTCATCAACCATACTTTTACTGTAGGAAGTAGGCATGTGTGGCAACTCCGTATCATGAACGTAGCTGTAGATTGCATCTCTCTTGATTCTGAGGCGATGGCTGTATTAACGCTTATTGATTCAGGTTGATCGATTTTATCTTGATGCAGTTTCGTATGGTGCTTGTCTTGACAAACGTAACAGCGACCAGTAGAGTTGCAGTCAGACGTAGAGTGTCCTTTCTTCAAACAATTGATGCATCTGCTCTCTTTTTTGCACAGCTCTAGGCGTTGTGCAGGCGAGAGCTTATTAAAGGATTCGCACTGATTCGTTGCATGGGCTTCGCTACATATTGAACACTTCGCTTTATTTTTCTTGTGCTTCGGAGTTGCGCTCTCGGAGTCTTGGTTGGGGTGCGTCGTATGAGCGGTTATGCTCTTTTGCTTTCTACTATTATTTGTAGGAGTAGCTTTGGAGACTTCCCCCGACGTATGCGCTTGTTCAAGAGACTGCACTCGTTTTTCCAGAAATGTGTTGAGACTTTTATAGGTGGGGAATCCATCGACGGTTTCTTGCGAAATTTTCCAAGTTTCGCGTGTTTCTGGGTCTAGTTTGCTTACTAAACAGTGCACGAGGAAGTTGTCCCAATGTTCTACTGGGCAGGCTAGATCCTTCAATCCCTGGACGGCTTCGTCGGCGGAGTCGAGTAGACGATTCATTTCCTCGATATTTTTTCGGGAGGCAGGTTTCAAATTGATTAATGTGTCTAGATGCGTAGTGAATCTACGTTTACGATTATCGTACCTGCGAAGGAGCTTGTCCCATGCTACATCTAAATTTGTACCAATCATCTTCATGCCCTTCAAGCGATTTTTAGCCTTACCATCGACGCTGTTCATCAGCAGTTGCAGTTTCATGACTGGATCATTGTTGTGTTTATTTTTTAGCATGTAAAGAAATAACTCCTTGAAAGTCTCCCACTCTGTTTGTTGACCATTGAAGACCGGGATCGACGTGCGAGGTATGGAGCTTACCTCCGCGGCGCTGGCTACTGGCGGCGTCTCGTCGGCAGGCAGTCGAGCCGGTGCTTGTAGTGCTTTCATTCGGGCTAAAAGCATTGCCTTGGCCATTGAGTACGCTTCCTCCGTATCTTCATACTAATCCTTGTTTAAATAGTCTTCGGCGGCGAGCTCTTTTTCGACTTCCATTAATACCTTATGTCGGGAAGTAAATTCACTCCAGTACGTCTCCAACAATTCCAATCGTGTTTGAAACCAAGTCTCGGTGAGTGTCTCCGCGCTCTTCTTATCCGTGGAATTTTTCCAGTGGTTAGCGATGAACTTCGCTGTACGTAGCTGCTTAGCTAGCGTTGTCTTCGTAGCCGCTTGCATGGTGAGGTTAGGTGCTCTGCGTATGTGATGAGTCGTCGGTCGTCGCTCTATAGACGCTAGGCTTAGCTAGATAATTCTCACTCACTTTTGTCACTTGTAGGTGTGTACAAATTCAGCTCGAATATTCGAGATTTCGAGGGACACGCTTGTATGCTTGCTATGCTGTTTTCACCGCAGCTTATGCCCGCTACTGAATGTCGTTTACCGCTCGTACGAGGGGTTCTGACTCTCGTTCGAATGTAAACACAACGGGTCGGCGTCTCCGTTCTGTTGACACGGCTATGGGACGGCGATAATGCGCAGAATAACACTGTGTCGCTTTTATTCGAATATTCTAGAATATTGCGATAGAACTTGTGCCAGATTAGCTTTCCCGTATGGGTTTGATTCGCTTACGCTCTTCGTGGTACTGTTCCTCGTGCACCGTCTCCTTGGTAGAAACCGATGCAGAGAATGATGACCTTCAATCTTCTCGCGTACTCTCGATCGGATGCTCTCTTTGTAGGCGGGAGCGTCCTTGTCTGCGAGTCGACTTGGTTCTGTATAATACAGTCGGGCCGGTACTATCAGATTGCAGTCACTTTCACAGTTCACTCACTATTACATTATCCGTTATCGTTTCAGTATAGTCTTTCTGCGTTTTTCGAAATTAACCACGCTCTGCTACCAAAAATGTTGACACTTATTAGCAAACTCTCAGTGATTGCTCATATAAGTGGAGCAACCAAGCAAACGCAGAATCGGGGGAAATAAATTGCACCCATTTTGGTATACTAATTTTTAATATGCTCAAATAATGTACTTTACAACTAAAAAATAACTACGAGGTTTGTACCACGAGAGTAGCGCGTGGATTGCTTCTCGAAGAGCCGATGTTGTCGGTTCGGCGTCTCGCCGCGATCTGCCCTCTTAGGCGTGCTTAGATCTCCAAATTTGCTATAGGTAGGCGCGTTAACATAAGAGTCTAGCTCGAAATTACCAGAACCGTGTAAGCGTGAACACTCACTTTAATATAATATAAGATTTAATTCTTTTCTTTACGAATTTAGACTTGTACATTCTATACAGAATTAATTCCTTTTAATACATTAGACAGTTATTGAAACGAGAATACATTTTTATATTATTTTAATTATTCTTTGTAATATACACCAAGTCCGTATTGAAATGGAGTCTTGTTCAAGTATTAATTTACAAAGAATTTAATCCCATTCGATCTCTTTTTGTAGGATTTATAGGAATTGATTTTTTATATAGTATGTAACATCATGATACATACGACGTGAGAGGCACCGTGCAGTCGCATGCGCCTGAGTTAGGAGTCGGCACCAATGGCTCCAAACTAGGATTGGATACCCGTGGGCTTGAGAGTTATGTGCACACAACACGGAAAGCAAACAACGCCATAAAAAGGAGAAGCAGACTACCATCACCGAGGTAACACACGCTATGGCCAACGCGTTATAAGAGCAAACTACTTCCGGAAACATGATGTATGCCGATACAAGGTTGAAAGCAGACTGATGACAAAGCGCAAGGACTAGTCAACACTAGGGAAGAAAAATCGACTAATCAACCACATACAGCAATTACGAGTACGAGCAGAAGAATTCCAAGGAAACAGGGGGAAGAAGCGCCCATTGCAAGATTGAGGGCTATAAAAATATAAGCAGAGTAAGAAATAGAAGCTCGAGAAAACAAAAAAAAGAGTCAACAAATACCATTTTTAATCTTTTATTGATTCTCTTTGTAGCGAAGGTCAAAACAAAAACTCCAAAATCCTTCTATAAACCTTGCAATTCCACTCATTTCTTCTCTAATTCACCAGGTTCAAACCGTATTCAGCGCCCGGCGCTGATCTACAGTTAGCAGGGGGAGTGTAACATCATGATACATTACCGACAGGTGAGACTCACTGCAATACCAGAAAAGGCTGCACAAATAATCAATATCTTCCTGCCCAGGGGGACGAAGCAGACCAACGGCGTGCATTACACAGATTATGTGTGGTCGTAAAAAGGAAATCAAATTCCCCCATCCTAAACTGGGCCGACACTTGTGTCAATATGTACACATAAGTATTCGCTCTTGTGCACTACACGGCGCTTGGAGACAAGAAGGATTAAGATCTTCCTTTCCGCTATCACCTCACCCCTTGCCCTCTTCCAATCATCCCGTATTCCTATAAAAGGCCAGAGCCACCCGATCTCGGGGACTGTCTCCGCAACACCTTCTAAGAGGTCACTCTGTCCGAGTGTTCCACTAGTCAGTCACATTTAAAAACTTAGAATATTTTCCTCGAGGTTCTAGTCTAAGTCTGAGCAAACTCTGATATTGAACTCTTTGTATAACAGTAACGCGTAACTCAAACATACTAAGCATGGTTGTAAAAGTCGGAACAAATAAAGACGATCTTTAGAGAAATTCAACGTATTTACTTATTTAATTCTCCCGCGTAAAATCTCCTACCCTAATACGCGAACGCATCAAGGGGAGGAACTACAACTGCTCACCAGGACGAGCGGAATTACGAGTGGGGACCGGACATCAAGCAGTACGCAGTCACAGCGTAAGGTAGGAACTAAACGCTTACTCTAATTAACGCATGCGGAATTACTGCAAGTAGGGATCACAGCTCACATAACTAACAATCCAACGTTGCTACCACACGCTCGCCTCCATTCCCCGCTTCTCACAACATGCTACCTTTTCCCCGGACATACCGTTCACGCGGTACGTGCTAAATAAAAGGTCAATCTACTCCGGTACATAACTAGTCTACAACGTGAACGATATCTGTACGCCACCCGGGACGTAATAAGAAAATTGCAGTTTTAGATTGATTTATCCTTCAATAATCACACGACAAGCAATATAAATATTTGCCATTAGATTTATTTAGTTTCAAACATTTTTCTAGCTTGCAACAACGTTATTTATTAGAAACCGACCCCCTATCCGTGGATAGTATTGAGGTACAGTAGAAAAAATAATAGTGCGCCTTATAACCATTCTGGCCCGCCTCCTGCACCCACGAGCGATAAGGTGAGCATATTAGAGGTGTTTTATCTTAATGGAGCGCGTATGGATATGAGGCCCAACTAGTCAAATGTTTATACTGCGCTGTATTCTTTTTTCTATCGTACAGCAATAGTTCGTCCTACATAAAATGCCCTATAATGCCCTAAAATGCCTCAACTTCTTTAAAAATGTGATTAAAATTTAATAAAATTGAATACTTTTCGATTCAATGGAATTGAAATTGAATCATTTTTTATGAAGTTCAATCCATTATTTTTTGCATTCGGATCCCCTTAAAATTGAGCTTATACGTATATTTTAAAAAATAAAAAGCAATAATTAATAGTTACTTCATTAATATTTATTCTATATTATACATTGTCATATTATACATTATGTATTACATTGATTTTCATTGTATCTCAATGTTATTTGGGAAACTGCACAAGTATCTTGTAGAATTTATTTTTACAAGTATAGCTTTTTTTTAATTACATTGATAGGTAATATAATTATCTCGGAACAAGCGTCAGGCAAATTCATTACTTCTTTAATATGATGAATGCCACTGAATGAATTTGTATGAGCTATTTGAAATATTGAAAGTTTTAAATAACATGTATTGTCATCTACGCATTTAAAAATATCGAGTATAGTCGCAAAACGATTATCGCTCATTTCAATAATACTGTCATTTGTCTTTTTAGCTTGCTTGTGTTTTGTACTGTGATAAACGGAATCGTTATAAATACATTTAGCATATGAAATACAATTATTAGGAAAATTGCATATATTTTTTGCCAGCTTTCCTTTTCCTACGAAGGTAACATTTTGTGCATATTTGACATCTTCACCGATGTCATAATATATTTTTAATCTTTTTGGATTGAACAATTTAACGCAGAATTTCTTCATTTTTTCTGATCGAGCATTTATGTTACCTGTTCTAAATTGTAACGTTTGAACGCTTTTGCGAGCCATTTGCAGATCCATTCCTTTTGGTCCATTAACACATCTTTTTAAGTCGTAGATGTTACTTTCGTAGAGAAATGCTGAATTTGCAAATAATAATCCTATTTTTCGAATGGAGTCGCAAACATGCAGTAGTGTAAGAACGTTGAATGTCATATTTTTTTCGTTGTAATACATTTCGTAGAACACTACAAATTTAATTAAATCATGTTCACATACTTTTAAATCGTCTTCTGTAATTTCAGACTTTAAAAGTGTGTATGATGATTTAACAAGTAAAGTGTAATGCTCTAAAGCTTCTGGATCCAACTGACCTTTTAAACAAGATAAACTATAAATAAGAAGCCAAGCTTTCAATTCATTGGCTTTTGGTTTAGTGGAACCAGCGATTATGCCTGATCTTGTTAGACGGTGTGTTTCCTTGTTTGGAGTAATCGTTAAAAATCGATTTTCAATCTTGTCGAGTGTTTGTTTCTTTAATTTATATTGTGTACAATTGCCACTTTTCCATTCATTCAATAACTAGTACGCTACACCAAGCAATAACCCGTGCATGTACTCATAAGAAAAGAACCAGACAATATCAAAATATATTAACGATTTTAATTCTGAATCGCCTTTTACTCCTCTTGCTGTTGTTTTGTTTTTCAAAGCCAACGTAACATCTGCTGCGTGACTTTCACTGGTTCTTTAAATGTCACTGGCTTGATTAGCAATATATCTTATTCCTGATCCGGAGCAATATTTACCTTGTTGGTAACACCAACTACATCCATGGTATCCATTAAACTGCACTCTATTTTGAATAAGAGGTCGGCAGACAGTGTCGACTGGACAGCTGTGGAACACAAATCTGAAAGTCAGGTCCATGTCATCTTTTTCTATAACGATTCCAATTTCATACAATAATTTCATTTGATTAACAAATGTAGACAAATACAAATTCATTAAGTTAGGATTTGGTTCCTTTTTAACAATTAACATTCCGGCAAGTAAAATGTGTTTGAATCTTAATTCTGGAGATAAACTGTTTATGGATACTTGCAGTGGCCAGAATGAATTTTTTCCACTTTTAATTCCACTGTTAATGGAGCTCCATCAGTACTAAAATTTAATAGAATCAATGTTTCTCTGTATTTATCTTGAAGAATTTTTCACTGAATTTTTCCGCCATAGATGTCTGATGTATATAATTCACTATTTTGTTGAGTGTTATTTCTGAGAGATAGATTGTGTAAAATATCATTTATTAATTTTGGAGTTGATAACACCTGCTCCAATTGTTGACTTAAATCTATTGTTAGAAAATAATTTGGAGATAATTTGTTTATAGCACTTGTTGTTTTACATTCTTTACACACAAAATTTTTCGTATTCAATACGTCAACTGCCCTAACAGAATGTATAATGTGTTTAAAACATTTACTGCAATAATAATGGTATTCAATATGTTCATCATTGTTTGAAATGCATTTTCCCATTCGATATTTAGATATATTTATTTCGTCAAACATAGGTCCAGCACACAATTGAAACATTTTCATCAACTCCAAGCGACCTTCATCTGATAGATTAAATTTTAAAGTAAACGCTGATATCATGGTTATTACATCCATTACTAATAAATTTGATTCTGGGAACATCAACAGCTCCAAAATAATATCTTTTTCTGAATTACTATCGTCACTATCTGAATCAGAGTTACTGTCATTGTCATTAATACCATTACATGGTTCATCGTCAACATTAAAATCATTTATTTGTAAATCATGTTCATCAGCAGATAAATCTTCGATATCTATATCGTTATGATCATTATTTTCACTAATGTTATCGTCTACTATAATATTATCATTTATATTCAAGGTATCATGGATTATATTACTCTGCAACAATAATTGGTTCGATGCTTCCTGTTCAGTACTTGGCAAATTTCTTTCTTCCTTTGAAATTTCTGGACTTGATCTATTAAATGAACTTATAATAATATATTGAAACATTTATGTCAATTAAGAGTTTTTAGTTTATTTAAAATCTACCGATTTTAATCTATCTGTTTTTAATTCAAAGATGAATCTTATAATATCATATGTGTATTAAAACTGCATTAAAAATGATAAATTTAAATTCAGTTTTGTTCTAAAGGAAATCTTAATTCGATATTTTATATTAAAAGTCCAATAAATTAGATATTAATTTGTATTCCAGATATAATTTATTAAAATCTATTTGCCTCTCCATTATAATTATACTGATCGTATTATTTCTTATTTGAAGAATAAATAAATAATATAGTATATAATTGTGTAACTAGGAAAGAAAAATGGATTTTTCTGAGTGATATTTCACATAATCCTTTTTGTCAAAAATGCATGAATTAGACTTTTTCATTAATAGATAGCGATATACTATTTATCGCAACTCCGAGAAAAAATGGAAAAAGGCCTTTTTCATGCATGTATGATGAAAAAAAAATTTATATATGTATAATATATTAACTTACTTGAACTAGTAGTAGATGTAGTAATTTTATTTTGTAAAAGCTTTGTCCATTTATAGTGAGTCTGTCGACTAAGATCAGATTCTTTATAATCTGACCGCAGAGGTTTTTTGTATCTTTTTCGTACTGGCTGTTGGTCGATGTTCCGACTACTACTAGTACTACTACTAGTATTGCCATCCATGTTCGCATTCATATTTGAATAGCGCGCGCTCGTTAGATCGCACGATGCGAACTTAGTAGCAAGCGACGCTACTGTACTGTGGCGAGAGACGCGCGGGGAAGAGTGGAAGAAGGCCCGCGTGCCGCTCAAGCCAGATTCGATTTGACCACGCCGGTGTGTGCTTCGCGCGTTATATTTTACCTTCTGCAAAGCCACCATTGTGCCCGAGGTGCGTTATAGCCAGCACGGAGACAAGCTAGAGGTGATCTGGGATACTCGTCATCTGTGTGCTGGAGAAGGGACGCCTTCTCCGTGCCATCCGAATCGACCTAGGCAAGGATCCCGTAGAGGTGATAGCGTCTCGAGAAAGTGTACCGAGGAAGCAACGCGTACTGACTGTAAGTCGAATTTCATTAAGAATCGTTTTCCTCATTAAGATCGCCGAGGACGAGTGTTCTCTGCCACAGGACACCCGTCTCTTTCTTAATTGAGTGCGTGCGTTATTACTCTCCGCTGTCGTGTATACGACCATTGAGTGCAGACTTTATTTATATTCAAGCATTATTCAATAGACGAGTCTCCGACTCACTTTTCATAATGAAATAATCGTGAGGTTTATTCTCCTTTCCTTACTTCGTCCTCTCGAATAAGAACTCGTAATTTACGGAGAAGTATGATGCTCGGGCGCATCACACATTTGTATACTGAGTAAGTGGCCAGAGAAGCTACGCCGGGGAGCATAAGAGCTTGTACGCAGGAAAGACTCGGTGACGCGGCGACGATCCGTAGTCGCTGTGCTAAAGCCATTTACCCCATTACAGTATTAATAACCTATATCAGTGACCTGTCTGAAAATATAAGTATTTATAAATATATAGCATGTATACAATAAGAATACATAAAGCATATGCAGTAATTTGTTATTAAATTGAATATATTTTTATCAATTTCAATCCTATTGTCGTTTGCGTCTTTTTATCTTTCGTTTCGTTCGTACGAACACCGCATATTTATATACATATATACTATTATTGCTATAACTTACTAGTAGATTAAAATTATATTGAAGTGGATTGACGTGAATTGCAATTTGGCACATAAAAACTTTTGTTATTTATTTCGAAAATATGGATAAAATAAAGATTCGATAACACATAAAAACACTGAAGTGCCGCAGAAAAACCGTTGTGTACAGCATGTAGCTTTCCCGTCGCTTTCCCGCCAACACCCTCTCTTTCTGCCGTCACCCGAGTCGATCGAGCGTCCCGCCTATACCTAATATGTTCTGCATATTCGATAGCTAATTATATTCTCTACTCTATATGTGTTTTACTACAAAATTTCCCCCATTTTTTGTTCAAGCATATATAGTAATTAATACGTAAATGCCACAAATACTTAATCTTAATGTACGAGCAATACAACACCTGCTTATAAGCAATATTTTATGTACATCAGAAATTTGATTCAAATCTGCCGGATTCTTAAGAATACCAGCTTAACAGACACCATGTTACAGTTTAAGATTGGCAACACTGCACATATGAAGGTATATACCTATATAGGCTATGGGGTTATGTTCGTCCGAAAACTCGTAAATGCCCGCGGATGTGGCCATGTGGTAACTGCGAAAAAGAGTTAGTAATCTGTAAATAATTATTACATCATTGACAATAAGTTTCTATAAATCAGTTAAGTCAAGTTATTCATCATTTATCTTAATGTTTTGAGGTATATTTTTGACTTTCATTCTAATTATTGTACTCTGTGTACTGTAAACATCGGCATAACCTCAATTTAACTATGCATTAGAGTTTTATATGCAGAATGCAGATATTAACTTTCTAATAGGATAATAATATTATTAGATATATACTATATAATGTTATATAGTATGTAGAATATTATTCTTATGCGTATTATTGGGAATTAACGCGCAGGCGTGACCACTAAATATAGTAAATAAACATGGCCGTTACAAGCCACACTTTTTGCATTGCTTAAACGGAGTGCCGGCAGTATGATAACAATAAAAAATATTTGTGACTATGCTGGTACAAATCCTGCACAAAGAAATTTTATTGAAGGTGAAAGAATTTATAAAGGTAAATTTATTATCAGTTGTGGCAAAAATTCTGTATGTGAAGAGACGGGTAAGACAAGCTTCACAGCTATGTGCTTACAGACGTCTGCTATTAAAGATAAAAATCCTCACGAAATAAACGTTGAAATAAAAGCTAACGGTGATGTAGTGCAATGTTTTTGTTCGTGCAAAGCAGGGCTTGGAGAAAAGTGCAAGCATATTGTTGGTACTTTATTATACATTTATGAGTAAGTTTCCAATATATTTATATATACATAACCTCTCACACATTACTTGTCTTATTGCTTATTTAAATAAAATAATATTTTTCAGAAAAGGTGATACTCTAGAATTTTTGTCTTGTACAGATAAAAAATGTGCCTGGAAACAAGATCATAGTAAGACCTTGAAACAATTTGATACAGCTCCACTTATGGAACATAGTTGCTTCGCAGACCCTCATAAAAATAAAAAGATTTTTAACTCATCATCGATCAAAAAATGTTATGAGCATGTGGACAATGTAGAGGAGGTAGCTGCTGACAACTATATAAATGAAGTGATACATTCCAAAACAACGCAACCCATTGAAGACTCTTGTAATGAGATAGTAGAAGTGACAAAGAAAATTACATGTGCATCTAAAACGACCTTATCACAATCAGAAATAAATGCTATCACTGATTACATTTGTTCTCAACTGCCAGATTCAGCTTTGGCGAAACATAGGTAAGTTACCTACGACTCTTATCAATTGATTCCTTAAAGCATGTATAATTTTTAATATGTATTGTTTCAGAATGGGAAGGCACGATCCAATTACTGTAAAGAAGCAAAGTAAAGTCAATGAAGATGAAATGGAGCTTATCAGAATTACTTTAGAAAATCAGGACTGTCTTCTTATGCCAACAATTAAAGAATTTCAAGTTCCTATGAGTGATCAAATGTGCTGTGAAAATACTGTTAATGAACTTTCAGAAAATCTGGAGTCAATATGTGAAAATACCAAAAAGCATTATGCACACTGGATACGTGAGAGGCAATATCGTATAACTGGATCAATCTGCTATGGATTGTACACGTATACCAATTCAAAAAGAAGTGATAGTGAGTGGAAGATGAAATTTGAGAGTACTTTTGCTCCAAAAAATTTTAAATCCAAAGCCATGGAACATGGAAGTTTGACTGAAAGTGAGGCTCGTGATGCTTTTAGATTGCAGAAAAAGGGAAAGTATGCTGTTATAGAATTTGGATTAATTGTATCTAAATTAAATCCATGGTTAGCATATTCTCCTGACGGTGTTTTATTTAAAGACAAGAAGCCAGCAGCTTTACTTGAAATTAAATGTCCTTTTATAGGAAAAACTAAAGGAATTCAAGAAACAGTGGATAGTCAATTAAAAAAGTCATTAGTATTAGAAAAAGAAAATATAGTCATGAAGAAAAAGCATGCATATTATGGTCAGATTCAATTAGGGATGGCTGTGTTGAATTTACCGGTTACATATTTTGTGCTTTACTCATCCTTTGATAAGAATTTATTTATGCTAAAAGTACAAAGAGATGATTTATTCATTATCAAAATGTTGAAAGCTTTAAAAAAAGTACATTTTAATTTTAGATTACATGAAATATGTCTTAAAAAAATGAAAAAAAATAATACAAATAAAGTGTATTCAAGTGTTAATTAGCTAAAGTAATTACCTGATTAAGTGATAAAAAGTGTCAAATAAGTCTTGTAAATGTCATCCGTACTAGAATATATATTTTTATATTCATAAAAACCTGTGATGCTATTATAAGTGTTGTTTATAGTATTAGAATTGAAAATAAAAGAAATGGTTTTCATTGCGTTTAATGTTTTATGAAAAGTTGTTTATAAAATAAGAATATAAATCAAAATGTAATTAATGAAACCAAATTAATAAAATCAAAATGTTCACTTATACGTTTATTTTATTTTATGAAATACATAAAAATACAAAATTATTTTATTCTATAAAATTTGTATCAGCTAAAATTGGAGCACTCATGTTTATAGTTCCACAAATAACAATAAAGATGTCATTAAAAATAGGCACAAGCGTAGCAGGCATCACAGTTCCAACAATCTTGAACGTTTCTATTCTTTGATTTGATCTTTCTATGTGTACACGTGCTCTAGCTATTTTAGCTGTTAGAACAGACTCTTCCTTCGAGAACTGCTTCTTTTCTTTTATAGCGCTTTCACAGTAGCAAATGTCTTAGACAATTTAAAATTGTAGTATAGCTACTGAACAATACATGAGGATGCATTATAGCGTTATACGTTAGCAAACCACGTTCGACCATGTACTATAGACTATAGTACTACCGCAGAACAGGAGAAGCTGGCACTAGGGTCTTGAAATGCAATACCTAAATTTGTGGGCGCTTCGATAAAGTATCGCAAATCGAATGTAATTGTTTCTCATAGGCCCGTATGTACGTTTTTACTTGGGGAAGAAATGCTGTTCTCATGCGTAAGGATCGCTATAGATCTAGTGTTGATTCACAGTATAGTAACACAGTTACGGTGCGTTTACACGCAGAAAAGTACGTATACAAAGGTGAATAGCTAACTGTCGGACTTGCAATACTGACCGTGGCGACTCAAAACAGCCGATTTTGATGTCACAAGTCGCCAGTATTCCAGGTGCGACAGATGGGTATTCAAACTTGAATGCTTACTTTTCCGCCTTTCCGCGTAGAAGCGCACAGATACCTACTTACGTCGTCAGGAGTAGGGGCTTAATTTCAGATTTGAATCTACGCGCGCTTAACTGAAGGTACCCCCACATCGTGAGCATTAGCCTCGCATACACTAGCGACGACAGCGCCGCCTACGGCTAGCTGCCCAGAAAGCAGCACGTGCCGAGCACGCCGTGCCGTCACGCCGTGCTTGCATTGTGCCAGCATAGTGCTGTCACGATTTGGTCATTTTTCGGAGAGCACAGCGTGCCGTCATTATGCATTCTTTGTGTCAACGCAAATGCTTGCACCAATATGCGCTCACTATGCTAGCATTGTGCTGTCTCCAAATGCTAGCGTCTCATTATATTATCATTTTAACCCTATATTGTTAAAATAATTATTTATAATATTTATAAGGATAAATATTATAAAAAATTAACTAATGTCTCTTATGCAGCCTACAGAGATTGCACTTCTCAAACTTCCAAATATCTCTCTCTCCTCTCTTATTCGTGGCGTGGGTTGTCAATTGTCAACAGCATCAAAACAGTGCACCAAGCCTGTCAGGCGTTGCATCATCGTGCACTCTCTTTTTGCAGAAGTTTTTCAAGTGATTAGAAAACCTTCTGCATATATTTTATTGAATAATTGCATTGCATTTGCAATAAAATTATTCATTTGGAATTATACCCAAAGAAATCAATATTTTGTGGTAAGTAAAAATATAAAAATGATTAAGCATAGTAATAATTCTGATTGAGGTTATATTTATAATTTAAATATTAATTGTTCTGATTTATTTTTAGTACGAGGATTTCTGCAACCTGATGGAGTAATTTTTTTGTACAATTAACTTGTAAATTTTTACTACAATAAAAATAAATATTAATTTTAAAATTATTCTATTTTATTTTCCTTATATTATCATTATAGTAATATTATATATATATATATATATATATATATATATACCCAAATAACATTGCGTCGGAAATATGCCAGCAATATGCCGCCATGCGTGCGGCATGCGTGACCGCTTTGTGCCCCGGCGTTTGGACGTCAATTTGCTGCAGTATTGCCGCATGCGTGGAAGCGCCGCAAATTAGACAGCATGCGTGCTGTCAACATGCCAACATTTTGCTGCATTTATGCAAGCAAATTGTCAGCCCAAATGCCCAAAAGCTTTATTTTTATTATATATATATATAATATATATATAATATTACTATAATGATAATATAAGGAAAATAAAATAGAATAATTTTAAAATTAATATTTATTTTTATTGTAGTAAAAAAGTAAGTACAAAAAAATTACTCCATCAGGTTGCAGAAATCCTCGTACTAAAAATAAATCAGAACAATTAATATTTAAATTATAAATATAACCTCAATCAGCGCTTAATCATTTTTATATTTTTACTTACCACAAAATATTGCGCTTCGCACAATATATTCAATAAAATATATACAGCATGCGGCAATACTGCAGCAAATTGACGTAAGAGAGGAGAGAGAGATATTTGGAAGTTTTAGAAGTGCCAAACGCCGTATTATAAATAATTATTTTAACAATATAGGGTTAAAATGATAATATAATGAGACACAAAGCACGCATGCCGCACGCATGGCGGCATATTGCTGGCATATGACGGCACGGCGTTCCGATATAATAAAAATAAATAGCGCAATGTTATCTGGGATGTAGATATCCACACATACGTTCGGCACGCATGGCTATGTGCGGGTACCCAGGGGTACCCTCGGCTATCCGAGCGGCCCGCACGGAGGCCGGCGAGTCGTTGCGGTGTGAACACTGCAACGAAAGTCTCAAAGGGTAAGCTAACCTAAACGTACTGCGCTAAAGGATGAATAGAATGCATTGCAACTGCGAACAGTGGAGCAACTACTTGAACAAACAATAATCTACATGAGAAGCATATAAATAGCTAACTATTTGGAAAAATTAAATTTAAACTCATTGTCAGAAAATTAAAAGAAAATAGAAAATGCAAAATCGAGAATTGCAGAAGTGTAACAACCTCAAGGGAATCTGAAGCAAAATTCGTTTATTTGAAAAGTACGTGACATTTGATTAGTGCATCCGATCTAAACCAATTTCGGTTCAAAGAACAGCTCTTTTACTATAATTTAAGAAGGCCAAAAAAATAGTGTCATCAAATATAGAAGAGAAAAAACTATAGAAGAGAAAAAACCTTATCCGGTCGATGTAGCCCGAGATTTTTTCAGGGCCAAAAAGTGAATGAAAAGTTCAAACTTCATCATATACCTCAATAATTAAACATATTACAATTCGCATTAAGCAATGAAAAAGGTTTAGCTCGCCAGATATATGGTTTTTCTTTCCAAAACAAAAAGTTGAAAAAACCACGATTCTAAAAGTCGTACGAAAAAACCGATCCCACCATTACGTTTTTTTCGTTTCAGCACATGAAATAAAAAAAAATGATCATTTTAAGTAAGAAGCCGAGATATCTTAAAATTTTCACGCCACCGCAATTTCAAGTCCTTCGGTCGAATTTCTCTACTCGAAAATTTGTATCCCCACCACGGCGTCCGACGGCGGCGGCGGCGCGGCCCGCTGCCTCGCTTGCCTTCTCGCTTGCTGCGCCCAAACTTTTTATAAACTAAAACTGCCGTTTCTATGTTAAAAGTACGTTTTTCGGTAATGACCTTGTAGACCTTAATAACTGCATAGTTACATTCGCCATTGGTGCAAGAAAAATGGCGATATCTATAAAACAACTGTCGCTATGGACCGCAGACTTTAAAGCCTTTTTTCTCGGGTTCTATAAAAGATATCACATCAAATTTCGGCTTAAACGATGTGAATTTTCAATACCTTTCTATACCTATTTTTAAATTTTCAATAAGTTTATTTTTCGAGGCGTGAGAGGCTTAGTTAACAATTAAAAAAAATTTTTTTTCATTTAAAGTGCTCCTGTGGCTTTATAAATAAATATTTTTGAAAAATTCATGCTGTACATTGTTGTTGAAGCTTGCCATAATGCGTCCAAATTTTTTTTTTAATTTCTGTAGAGGGACTTTTTTTGTAGAGGCGTGCAAAAAAAGGGATATTTTAAATGTACTTTTTAATTTTGCGAAAAGTGTTTAACTTACCGGATTCGGATTAAGCATACATATTAATGGTGAAGTAAACTTGTATTTTATAAATTATGATTATGATTGATTGATGTTGAATGCAGTAATTTATTGATTGAAAAAACGTGCTTATTTTTTTTGTGTTTTTTACTTCTTCGCCTATTATTAGTGTAATTTTGCAATTATCGTTATCGGACTTATTCTACTTTGCAGCAAATTTCATAACGAACAAGTTTATTTCAGTGATATTTTTGCGTAAAACTGTTAGTTTTTGAGATTATAAGCAAAATTTGAAAGAAAATCCGAATTTTTCGGCATTTTTTGCACTTTTTTGTTAATAACATTTGAAGCACAACTATCTGGACTGGCGCATGAACAGTACTTTTTATTGAGCCTATTTCGAACCGAATCCAATTTTTTCCGCGCTGTTAGCATCAACATCCAAAATACAGTATACAGTTGGAGGCTACATTCGCGTAGCAACTTCCCTACAACGCGACGGAATTGTCTCAGTTCTCGATTTACTCAGCCTTTGACACGATCGGAAACGATACATTTGCTGGGTAAAAAATGTAAAATTATAAGAAAAACTTAATCATAATTTCAAAAACTTAAATTTTTCAAAAACTTTGTTCAAGTAGTTGCTGCACTGTTCGCAGTTGCAATGCATTCTATTCATCTTTTAACGCAGTACGTTTAGGTTAGCTTACCCTTGGAGACTTTCGTTGCAGTGTTCACACCGCAACGACTCGCCGGCCTCCGTGCGGGCCGCTCGGATAGCCGAGAGTACCCCTGGGTATCTACAGCTAGCTGTAGGCGGCGCTGTCGTCGCTAGTGTATGCGAGGCTAATGCACACGATGTGGGGGTACCTTCAGTTAAGCGCGCGTAGATTCAAATCTGAAATTAAGCCCCTGCTCCTGGCGACGTAAGTAGGTATCTGTGCGCTTCTACGCGGAAAGGCGGAAAAGTAAGCATTCAAGTGTGAATACCCATCTGTCGCACCTGGGATACTGGCGACTTGTGACATCAAAATCGGCTGTTTTGAGTTGCCACGGTCAGTATTGCAAGTCCGACAGTTAGCTATTCACATTTGTATATGTACTTTTCTGCGTGCAAACGCACGTAACTGTGTCACTATACTGTGAATCAACACTAGAGCTATAGTGATCCTTACGCATGAGAACAGCATTTCTTCCCCAAGTAAAAACGTACATACGGGCCTACGACAAATGATTACATTCGATTTGCGATACTTTATCGAAGCGCCCACAAATTTAGTCTATAGTACATGGTCGAACGTGGTTTACTAACGAATAACGCTATAATGCATCCTCGTGTATTGTTTGGTAGCTATACTACAATTTTAAATTGTCTAAGACATTTGCTACTGTGAAAGCGCTATTAAGAATGGAGGTCGGATACACCTCCACTGATTAACTGCACATACTTCATCTATTAAAAATCCACGATCAACCATTATAGCATCGTTAGGTTCTAATAAGTCCATTAGACTGCTTTGTTGAAATATAGCAGAGTCAGTTGCTCGTCCACCATACACTTTACTTACACAAGTAATATTGCCAGCTGGCGATACTCCAGTCATCACTTTACAAGTAGTATTACTCTTGTAATTGGAGTAAGTCAATACTTGGCAATAAACATTTGCAGGCCTCTGAATGTGAATCTCTGTACAATCGAGTACTATTCGTACATTCTGAAAATCTTCAAAGCATTTTGGTAAGTTTTTGAGGACTTCCTCCCTTGATAGCCATGGTATCGCTCCTCTCATACATTTGCTGAGTATTTTAATGATTTCTTAAAAAATCCTTTGGCAATGGGCTGACGTATAGCAATTAAAAAGAGCTGCTAAAAAACTGTATGAAATGTTTTGTTTTAATTTCACATACGTCATCACCACTCTCTGTCTTGTATTAATTATCATATTATAATGTTCGAACTTCTCACTGGTTGCTTTTTTTACTATTTCTACGATAGTGTCTAAAAGTTTATGTGACTCGAGTCCTGTAATTGTACTCAATTGTTTGTCACTCTTTATGCTGTTCATAATACTAGGCACGAAACAATCTGTGTTCACTTGCACTTCTTGATCTTGAAATAATGGTTGTGGACTTGCTGGTTTTATGAACATCTCCTTCATAAACTGTTGAATAGCGTCTCCTTCAACATGACTTTGCACTTCACTTTCTTCACAAATATTATGATCTTCTAATTTTTCACCACTTGACATCATTGTCAAATTTTTTTCTTCTGCTAGGTTTGAATCATGGTGCATCTCACTCTCCTGGACAGTAGCTTTATTTACTGTACTATCACTGCAACTAGCACTGCTCCTTTTTACTATTCTCTGCAATCTAGCTTCGTCTTTCACTTTTTTATCTGGTTTTCCAATCTTATAGGGTAAATGAAGAGAAGGAACAGCATTCTTTTTCAATATTTTTTTGCATCCTGGAACATCTGCAAGAAAATGTACAAAATAATTTATAATAGTCATATACATAATAGTAGTGGCTAACCTCACTCTTTATACTAGAATATAAGATTTTAATATTACCTGGAAAACAATAATCACTTTTTTCGAAGTGCAGTGAACATACGGTGATCCTCGTACTTGGTTTTGGGATTTTTACAGCAATACACCACGCTTTAAATAAATCAACCTTTTCGGAGTTACCAAACACATTCTGCTTGTTTACAAACCGCACGTTTGGTCTCGGGAAGCGGTGGAAACTTATATTTTCATTTTCTGCTGCTCGGCTTGTACAAACCTTTAACGGCACAATATTCACGGTTGCAATTTTTTCGACCTATTGGCGACTCACTGTCTTTATCCATATTTAATTTGTTATTAAAAAATGCAATTAAACGTATTGCTCATATGTTATCCTACGGGATGCGGGATCGCGAATGCCCGAATAAAGAGCGGCACGCTGAGTTTCAGCCGAGACGCTAGCGTTTACGCGGTACGCTGATGTCATGCGTTACGCTGTTGTGACCTTCTGATTAGGTGGTATATAAAAATATATTTTGTGAAGAGAGCTGATAGTGTTTTTATTTATTTGGCCCTTTTATCAAAATTTTATTTTATTTCTTGCAACTAAGTTTTTTTTGCATGCGTTTGATTTGAAACGTTTTATTTTAAAATTTTCTTTTCTTTTGTTTTTTTATTTTACAAAGAAATGCTTTATTTTGTTTTTTTCCCATTATTTTATTATTTTGGTCGTTTTTGCATGCTGGTGAGTGCATTGGAGAGCTGGTACGCTATAAGAGCTACCCAGCGTCTGGAAGGGGGGCATGTGACGAGTATCGTCACCGAGCATGCTTATTTGATTTTAATGTATTGCTTTTGTGCTTTTGCTTGCATGTCTTACTTTTCAGATGTTCCCGCCGTACCAGAACTGTACGAGAGCTGATGTGTTTGTGAACGCGCCGTCTGGTGAGAGAGCGCGTGAGAGAGAGAAGCTTGTGACGTCACGATAGGTTAGGAGGTAGATTCGATTCGACTATCGAGCGGGCAGGATCGCGCTTATTTAGAGAGCCATCGAGCTATATTTTGTATTGTTGTATAAAGTGCGTAACGCGGGTGCGATTAGAGTGTATCGGAGGGCTGTTGTCGTGGATTACCAGATAGCTGGATTATAGCGGAATCGCATATTTCCGGATTCTTGTGTTCGAGTACTCAACTGATTTGTAAGTACCAGTTTCTCTCTCACTCTCACCAGCGCGCTCATTGCTATTAGCTCTCTCCCGACCGTGCATCTACGTGCTGAGTACGCACGATTGTATATATTTGTTGTTACCACGATTGTAACTTTCGGAGCTTAATATATGCAATAGCATTCTACCGAATAATTCGTGTATTTCATTTGGTAGTTTTATGCTTTCCCTGTTCCCCTTTTTCTAAAACCCACGGAGAATTTAAGTAGAGTAAATCTACATTTAGTGGACAATCCCCGTTACAATGTGTATATATGTATGTATACTTATATATAACACATCACGAATTTTGCTCGCACTTATATACTTTGAAACATAGGACTATAAATATAGGTATACCAGCTAACAGACTGAAATCTCCCTTTGTCCATTTTGCATCTGAACTTGAAAGCTTGCACACGCAAACGTAAACAGAAAAGTGCAATTTTCGAGTCAACGCAATTTATTCAGATTAAATACTGCGTATTGTTAAATTTAGTGCAATTATTTAGTGTAAATATTATTTAATATAAACAAGGAAGGAAAAAAAGAAAGGGAACAAAGAAAAAAGAAGGTAAACAACATCGATGTTGCGTACCATTAGCAACAAAGAAAAAGAAGCTAAAAAATATCAACATTACGTAACATCACTTTCTCATCAATAAAACTTAGTAAATGTATATTATACGATAAAATTTAGACAAAACTCTTTCTTACTAACATTATATATGCATACATATTACATAACCCTTTTTCGTTTCATTATTAACATTTTATTTAGAATTAAATTCCTTTAGTAAACAATTGATAATGTATCCCGTAAAAAATTTTAAGCATATAATTATGTGTGGTGATGGGAATTGTTTATTTCGAACTATGAGTTATGCTATATATAAAACAGATATACACCACGAACTGATTAGATTAGAAATAGTTAAATATGTTGAACGTAATTGGGAAGATAAAAAAATTTCGGTACAAAATGTTCACGAAATCACAAACAGTTCGCATTATCGTCAATTTATGTCCATTTCAAAGGGAAATAGAGTAACATACGGCACAGAGTACGAAATTATTATATTTTCTAAAATCTTCTCAAAATCATTTAAAATTTTACGACCTTGTAATTCAAATAGAGAGCATTACTATCTTCAGATGGAACATAATCCATACAACAACAACAACGAACAACCAATTTACTTTCTTTTTGCGGGCAATTCCGAAAACAGAAGTGGACATTATGATTTATTATTGATAGATATAGAATCACTAAGTCAAACAAACTCAGTTAATAAAATCGAAGTGCTATACAGAAAAACAATTAATATGCAAGATTTTAATAACATTATATCAAATCTTTCAAACTTTAGCTTAGATGATGAAAATCAATTCAATATAAATTATAATATTGAAAAGTTCAATCGCATAAATGTATATAATGATAAAAATAACTTGCTCTCTTTATCAAAGTGACATACACCACGAATCTATTAGATTTATTATAGCTAAATACGTATATAATAGTTGGGAAAACGAGCAAATGTCAGTTCTTAAAGTACATAATATAAATAATAAAAATTCTTATTACACATATATATCAAGTTCAAGCCAAAATACACAAGGAACAGAATACGAAACACTTATATTCTCAAAATTTTTTTCTAAATCTGTCAAAATTCTACGAATAAATCCGACGCGTGAAAATCATTATGAAATTATATTTCAATGCAACTTTAGTAAAAAAAATAATGAAAACTCAATATACTTTCTTTATACTTCCAATTCGACCAATCACATCGATGAACATTACGACTTACTAATAAACTTACAATATTCACAATCTCTCATTGAATCGAATCTTTATTTTCATTCTTACACATTAAGTTCACATAAATCAAATACAATCTCACAACCATTAAATGATTCAGCAAAAACAAAGAAAACACAACATTCAAAAATTCCATGCAAAAGGAAAAAAACCATATATTCCATAAAAAGAAACAAACAACAAAAGTTACACAAAAGGAATATAAAACGCATTGGTAAAAACTATATAAATATATAACTACAAAAAAAACAATTAGTAAAAATAATGAAAACACAACATTCAAAAAAACATTTGACACAAATAATAATGTTAAAAAAATCAATAAAAATGTCCAGACAAATAATAAAAAACGTAAATTGCGAAGTAATAATGAAGTAAACAAATGGCTAAAACCCTTGATAGCCAAAAATGAACCTACATCCAATTCAAAATATTGCAAGAAATTAAAATTAAATCTTTCTCATACTAATATTTGTATAAACAAATCAACACTCACACAAATTCAACAAAACAAAGATTCTGAAATTTTACACAAAAAAAGAAAATACATACATTCCACAAAAAAACGAAAACACAATAGACTTGCAGTAAAAAATATAGGAAATATTAAGTCCAATGATAAATTACAAATGCATAAAATAAATTTTATAAAAGTAATGAACATAATAAAACAAAATCAACATTCAAACTTGATAAACAACATGCATACATAAAATTAACCAGAAAACAACAAAATATATGTAAAAAACAACAAACAAATACAAAATTAGTAGAAAATTTATTATCAATTAATGATAGCAATAGTATAAAAAATCAACACGATTTATTTAATCTACAAAATCGACCCAACTTTGTCAAAAAACTTCAAAATTTTTTTAAAGTAATACAAGAAGGACCAACCTGGATTTGTTCGTGTTGTGGTGGTCTCTTCTTCAAAAAATCTGTTACACGTTACACAAACAAATCAATTCTAAATCATAAAAATCTTATATCAAATTGGAATGAAATATGCAAAATTAAAACTAATGATCAAATTATATTATGCTACACTTGCAAAAGCGGCATTTTTAACAATCGAATACCTAAATTAACTTTAATTAATGGATTAGAATTTCCTGAGATTCCACTACCATTAAAAAATGTAACTCCTTTAGAAGAAAGATTAATATCACCACGATTGCCATTTATGCAAATCCGTCACCTCGGAATCGATAAACAATTCGGTCTTTGAGATAATTGTGTAAATTTACCCACAGACGTCGATAGTAATGTTTCCATTCTCCCACGGGCAATCAACGACATTCAAACCGTCCAAATAAAATTAATGCGAAGAATCAGGGATAAAAATCCATACTGTTTTGAAACAATTAGACCAAACAAAGTATATATTGCAGCACAATACCTAACTAATCAACCACTATATCAATTGCATAATATCACACTTTCCCACGATTGGTTAGAATCACAAAATAACAATAAAAACGACACTCATGATACTAATGAAAACAATAATAATTTTATTATCAAAGATAACACAAATATCGCTATTGATATTGATGACTGGGACGAAATAATAAATGACGAACCTATAAATCCAATAAACGAAGAAACTTTGTTACTTGAAGAATTTACAGCTATTAAATTTGCTCCAGGGGAAAATGAACGTCCAATGTCTTTATTAATTTATTTATTGATTTAGAAGAACTCGCATTCCCAACAATTTACTGTGGCCATCGACGAACATTAAGTACTAAAATCAGTTTAGTGCAAATCGCGAAATCAGAAGCACGTATGTATGATAGGCGATGTGCAGATAATATTCCTAAACTTATGCTAAGCCATTGCAAGACTCGTTTACAAAAATTAATCTCTAATATTCAAATAAGTTTAAGAAAAAAACGTTCCACTGCAAATGTTACAGTTAATGATGCATTAAATAATACAATATTAGAACGACTAATTCAACAAAACGACGGCTTTCGAATTTTACAAGTAGATCGTTCAAGCCCAGCTTATTGGGAACAAAATAAAAAAAACGTTTTCAGTATTATGCGCCAACGTGGTCTACCACACATAGTTTTAACTGTTTCAGCAGCAGAAATGAAATGGCCAGAGCTTATTATAATGTTGAATAAAATTATAAATAAAACTGATGTTACGTCCGAACACATACATACAATTTATAATGATTGCTGATGGTTCCAAGAGAAAGAAATAAAAGACTCTGGTATACGTTATGTGAAAAGTATATATATATATATATTCATTCACTGGGTAATACGTTCACTTGCGGACGAGCCCCCAAAATGTTGTGATCGGGTTAGGATAATGATTATTGACACTCTTATTTATAGAAAAGATAGACAAGAACGACTTTATTACTCAAGCTTAGACATGCAAATCGAATAGCTGTCAGCGCTAGACTGATAAACAAATACAATAACAACCGCAAAGTGGCAGCGGTTGCTATGCGCGATTCGAACATCTCGAATCGCGCTGGTCATAACATTATATATATATATATATATATTGTGACGAGTATCGTCACGCCGCATGCATATTTTATTCTAATACATATGTTTTTATATATTTGCATGTGAGTTGACTTTTCAGATGTTCCCGCGCACCAGAGCTGTGCGAGAGTTGATGTGTTGCTGAACGCATCGCCTGGTGAGAGAGTGCGTGTGAGAGAGAAGCTTGTAACGTTAGGTTAGACGTGAGATTCGATTCGAGCATCGAGCGCGCATGTCGTATATCAGGAGAGCGTCTACTCCGGCGATAGGACTATTCGTTGCTATTATTTATTGTACAACAATTGCGATTACGCGTGTGAGTGGAGAGATACTCTACACCGTTGGGAGAGCCTACTGTTTACCAGCTAGCTGGACCGAAGCGAGACCGCAGTTTTAGGCTGATTGTCGTGTTAGCGTCCTCCGCATTATTTCTGTAAGTATCAGGTTCTCTCTTTCACTCGCACCAGCGCGTTCAACAATATTAGCTTTCTATTAACCGTGAGATTGCGTGCTAACGAAGCACACTTGTACGTTTATTCTGTTGTAATTCTCTGATTGAATTGACATAATATATGCAATAGCCTTTTACCGAACGTCACGTGTGTATTTTATTTGTGAGTTTTACGTATTAGCCCTGTTCCCCTTTATCTAAAACCCACGAAGAATCAAAGTAGAATAATCTACATTTAACGCGGACAATCCCTGTTACAATATATATATATATATATATATATATATATATATATATATATATATATATTTAATCATTCATTTACTAAACATGAATTTACAATAATTGCCCCTTGCTTTGTGATCGTTGTACGATCGCATTACCGGGTGAGGGGTCGGAAAATACGAGATCGTTTACATGTGAAAAATCGGATATGATAGTAAGAAGAAAAAGTACCTTTTCTATTAGTTTCGGTGACTATGTGTGGATGTTTGTGTATATCTATATATATTCGTTTCGGGCGAAGCGGCTGCTCCGTAGTCTCCTGCTGCGTTGGATTCGTCCGCCGAGAGAGAGTAAACGGCGCCGCTATGTCTGGACCTCTATGCAGGTTTTCGGCCGGACCGTTCGATGTTTCCTTTCTCTCTCTCTTATACTTCGAGATTTTCAAGTGACTTATTTTCTTCTCACTCGAGTACAAAAATTTAACGCACTAGTTCTTTATGATTTTTGCGCGTGTTAAGAATGATACATCTTTAGTTAAATATGTATCATTAACTTTTACGTACCTTAGAGAAACTACTTATTCGCGGCAACACAGACACATTGATCAGTTCTCGATCTGTTTACTTAGTGCCCGCGTCGCCGTTGATCTTCTCTATTTAAGCAAGTGGATGATTTTGGGACGATAAGTCCCTTCCCTTTTGCTGCCACGCCTAATTGCGTGATCGTTGAAGGTTTTCTTGATGTTTCTCCATAGATGATGACACCTGCGTTCGCTTTTCCTCGATCTTCCACTTTCGATTTCCTCAAGGCGTCGGCCTTCCGCATCTGCGTATTACCTGCCCGTGTTGCGTACTACATTAAGGGCAATTCCTATTCTCGAGGTTTCTTCGAGTTTTTCGGCTAGTGCGCAATAGTCGTGAAATTTCCTCGTTGTTGCGTATCTGTTCACGTGTTTGTGCATCAGTTAGTGATGAAATTTATTTATTTCATTACACTGACATAAGCATGGAAAAATGTGAAAAACTATCTTGGCAAGAAAAAATAAAACTTATACAAAGCGATCCAATTACTTGTAGTCCAGTCAAATTAGATTTTGAGGTGACATTAATTCCGAAGTGAAAGGTTAAGGGCTTAAATTGTTCGGGGGAGTGCATATAATAATATAATAAGTTTGATAACAGTGAGTACAGCGGGCTTAATAAACAATTAACAATTTAAGTTGCATTTTTGCATTTTTTTTTTAGATTTCGCGCTGCGTATTAAAAAGTATTGGCTATATCGAAAAATGTTTAAGACAAAAGTTGTTCCTTAGTAAATTCCCTACAAAAAACTCAGCGATAGCACCCCTCTATCTCCTTTAGTTTATTCTGAAATCGATAAAAACGGCGAAATTGTTTAAAATCGAAAATAGTTAATAACTTTTATAAAAATAAATATTTTACATTAATATTTCGTGAAAGTGCTGTACTCAATGATTCTAAGTAGCGGTTAAAATTTGAAGCCTCTATCTATAATAGTTTTTGTGCAATTAGTCGCAATATGTTGAATATTTTTATATTTCATGGTACTGGCAAAACGTTAAAAATCGTATACATTTGTGCCCACTATTTGTGAGCAATCTTAAAGAGTTATATTTTCAAAAACTTTTTGCGGAATTCCAAAATTTTAATTAGGGCAGCTCCAGCATGCATTTGTTTAAATAGTAAGTAATTAATAATTGTACTGTATCCAACTTTAAAATTTGATCAAAATGTATTATAATGCATTGAAAAGCGGTGATTTTTCTCTAAATTTTAAGAAAAAAAATAATATGATACGCCACTTAGGGGCCGAGATACGTTTTATTTTTTAATACGCTACTACTCCTTATATATACAACATATCGTAATGATTCAAATGTTGTTAGAAAGTAGAAGAGTTGTACTTTTCAAATCACTGCAAGTCGATACGCATCGAATTGAATGTGACTAACAAATCGAGGGTTGATTAAAGGTGATGCGCGCAACGGGGCCCGACGGCGCGCCGCGGCGTAGCCGGCCGCGGAGTGGGGATGGCCCCGCGCTCTCAGCCCGAAACTGAAAATCTTTTTTCAAATCGGAGCGCTCGGAAAAAAAGACGGTAAATTAGTCAAATATGTTCCGATTGTGCTCTTTTTTTCTTAGTTCGGGATAGCGTAGGTAAAAAATGCGATTGGTCGAATCAGATTTTTTGTTAACATTATTCATCGTATTATTATTGAAAGTACATTATTTAAGTATTCTTTTCTGTATACATTAATTAATATATTTGTTATTTTAATAGAACCAGTCTGTAGAGAATGGTGTCTATGATTTTAGCCTATATACTTTTAAACAATCGATTCCTCCCACTTTCACGAAATATTAATGTAAAATATTTATTTTTATAAAAGTTATTAACTATTTTCAATTTTAAACAATTTCGCCGTTTTTATCGATTTCCGAATAAACTAAAGGAGATAGAGGGGTGCTATCGCTGAGTTTTTTGTAGGGAATTTACTAAGGAACAACTTTTGTCTTAAACATTTTTCGATATAGCCAATACTTTTCAATACGCAGCGCGAAATCTAAAAAAAAATGCAAAAATGCAACTTAAATTGTTAATTGTTTATTAAGCCCGCGGTACTCACTGTTATCAAACTTATTATATTATTATATGCACTCCCCCGAACAATTTAAGCCCTTAACCTTTCACTTCGGAATTAATGTCAAAAACTCATGGTTTTCGAGCTAATTTGACTGGACTATGACTGGACTAATGGAATTTTTGAACAACACAATGTAGTAGAATATTATTATAGAATAGAATTTCAGCATAGAGGTAGTCCACATGTGCACAGCATGTTATGGTTAAACAACGCTCCCCACTTTCATAGTCATAATCCAAATTCGATTAAAGAATGCGAAAAATTTATAGACAAATTTATTAGTTGTAAAAATGATTCTGAAATGTCAAAATTAATAAGTGACCACGTACACAAACATAACAATACATGCAAAAATAAATCTTTTGGTTCAGAAATTAATTATTGTAGATTTGGATTTCCTCAATTGCCAATGACAACAACAAAAATACTTTTACCAAAAAGCACACAAAAATTAAACAATGAGCAGAAAAAACAAATAAATTAAAAATGGACCTTTATTAAACATACTATTGACTTAATAGCCAAAAAGCATAAAAATACAAGTCATATAAAATCAATTAACGATTTTTTTATGCATATTAAAATGGATGAAAATGAATATGTTCAATTAATAGAATATAACCTTAAACGACCTAGTATACAACGAAATGTTCACGAATTAAGAATTAACGCTTACAATAAAATAATTTTAGGTACAATGAAATGTAACATGGATATACAATTTATATTAGATTCTTATGCTTGTATTTGTTATATTATAAATTACATAGGAAAAAGTCAACGCGGACTATCAAAATTATTAAAAGATGCAGTAAATGAAGTGAAAAATGGCAATTATCCTTTACAACAACAATTACGCACTATCGTTAACGTATTTGTTAATAAAACTGAAGTTTCAGCTCAAGAAATTGCCTACCATTTACTAGGTATGCCTCTATCAGTCTCTTCCAGACAATGCATATACATAAATACTTCTACTAATGAAAGATGCCATATATTGAAATCAAAGATAGAACTTCAAAGACTCTTAACAATCGATCCAAATTCTACCGACATAACAGAAGCAGGTATTGTAGAACATTATATGAACAGGCCTGATGAAATGGAAACCTGGTGTCTTGCTGATTTTGCTTCAAAATGCCAATATTCCAAAACATCAAGGAAAAATAATACAAATAATGAAATTTATGACATTGACGATGATGATACGGAAATACCTGAACAAACAGTTGAAAAAAGTAAATTATTAAAATTAAAAAATAACGACGGCTACGTTTATATACTAAAATCTTTCAAAATTATAAGATACAGAAATTATAATGTTTTGCAAGATGAAATTAATTTTTACAGAGAACACTTGATGTTATTTAGTCATTGGAGAAATGAAAATGATATAACTAACGATGAAACATTGCCCATGATCAATTTGTATACACAAAAAATTAATGAAATTAAAATCAATAGAATCAAGTATATTTTTACAGATACAATAGAACAAGAAATTAGTGATGCTCTGCAAGATGTGCAAAATGACTTAAATAATAATGATAATAATGATAATAATAATCATAAAAATCAAAAATCAAATCGAGTTGAAGGCTTGGCCATCTACGAAATCGAAGAAGCAGAAGTTGATATCGGTATTGAAATGTCTAGTAACTTCAATACCACCGAAATTGTATAAAATATAAATTTACCACATCAAATTTCAAACGACGAATATTATGCATTAATTAGACAACTAAACGATAAACAATATAGGTATCATCATGATTTTGTATATAATTTGAGAAATAATCCTGACAAGAAAATCTATCATTTTATAAATGGAGGTACCGGAGTTGGTAAAAGCAAATTGATAGAAGCATTAACACAGACAGTAATAAGACATTACAATTCAATTCCTGGAAACAATCCCAACGATATTAGTGTACTTTTATGTGCTTACACCGGTAAAGCTGCTTTCAACATTAAAGGAATTAAATTACATTCAACTTTTCATTTACCCGTAAATAACGATGTAATGACTCCCTTACCACCTGAAACACTCAATACAATAAGTACAAATTTATTCAAAGTAAAATATTTGATAATTGATGAAATATCAATGGCAGGGCGCACAGTATTCAATCAAATAAATAAACGGCTTCAAGAAATATTTCATTCTCAAGAAAATTTTAGGGGAACATCAATAATTGCATTAGGTGATTTCAATCAATTGCAACCTGTAATGGATGGTTGGATATTCGACATTGATAAACGCGATCCATTATCAATTTTGAGCGGCCCTTACCTATGGAGACTGTTCTCAATATATGAATTAAATGACATAATGCGTCAAAAAGACGACCATACATTTGAAACAGCCCTCAATAATTTAGCTAATGAAACTTTAAATGATTCAACAAATAATCTATTCAAATCAAGAGAAATTCAAAAACTTATTCAAAATTAATGCTATCCTCCACAAGATTCAATTCATTTATTCCAAACTAATAAAGAAAAAGACGAATATAATAAAATATCTTTAGAAAACTTAAACACGGAAAGACATATTATAAAAGCAATTGATGCATGAGTAGGAAACGCCCCAGAAAAAACCAAAGCTAATTTATTAAAAAATATTAAAAAGTTACCTCCACAAAAGACACAAAATTTACAATATGAAATTCTTGCCAAAATAAATGCTAGATACATGTTAACTGTAAATGTTAACGTTGAAGACGGACTTATAAATGGCGCTTGTGGTCGTCTTAAACACTTTACATGGGGAAAAAACAAAAACAACGAAAAACATATTTTGAGAATTTACATTGAATTTGAAGACACGGACGTTGGCAAAAAAACGAGAAATCCATGGCTAAATTATATGAAAAAACACAATATTAGTTTAAATTGTACACCTATTGATCGCCAAACAAGAGTTATAGCAATGAGACAAAATAGTATATATAAAATTTTAAGAAAACAAATACCAATCACTCCTGCAGAAGGAATAACAATACACAAATCTCAAGGCAGCACATTTCAAAATATTATTGTTCACTCAGGTAATCGTCGCATGTGTAACAGATTAATTTATGTTGCCTTTAGCAGAGTAACTTCTCTCAATGGTTTATTCATTGGAGGACAATACGCTCCTCCAAATACAAAACATAATGATGTTGCAAAACTTGAAATTCAACGATTAAGAAATGAAAATCCAATTAAATATTCTCTCAAATTTCCACAAGACTTAAAAACAATTGATAATATAACCATCATTTTTCAAAATGTTAGATCTCTCCACAAGCATTTGATAGACATTTCAAAAGACAGAGGATTTATTAATAATGATATTTTAATTTTCGTTGAAACATGTGTTCACGTTTTGACGAACGCAGCAGTGTGATCTCGTTTGGGGAAGCGGTGAGACGGGAAAAATGCAAAATAAGCGGCAAGTGAATAGAAAATATAGCTTATATTAATCAAGGTGTGCTCTCTGGCCAGCTTCTCGTGGCAGACTGGCCAGACATACAGCGTCGATACGTGAGTGGGAGGCGGGGCACAAACGGTGGCGCCACGCACCAGCGCGTACGGTCGGCATCTGAGTTCGATTAACTCTCCAACACTTCCGCCGTTTGAGAACTAGATTAGCTTTTACAAATCATCGACGCAAACTAATTCTAACATTTCACACAAATAGAAGAAACGATCTCTTGGGAGAGGCTAGGTGAGGATGTCGGCTTTTTGACCCTCAGACGGAACGTATTTCACATCAATTTCTCCGCTGTCATACTTTTCGCGTATGAAATGATAACGTATGTCAATATGCTGGGTTCTCTTATGAAACTCAGGATTTTTGACGAGCCTGATGGCACTTTGATTGTCAACTAGGAGACAAATACCAGGTTCATATTGACATACAATATCCTCGAGTAACATATTCAGCCACACGGCTTCTCTAGTTGCAGTAGATGCTGCTACATATTCTGACTCAGTAGTACTGAGCGTAACAAGGCTCTGTCGCTGAGATGATCAAGTTACTGCTCCTCCTGTCATACAAAAAACGAATCCAGTAGTGGATCTGCGCGTATCCACGTCACTGGCGAAATCCGCGTCAGAATAACCCACAAGATTGTTCGAGCCGTTTACACTCTTATACAAAATACCGAGATTTCTGGTACCGCCCAGATAGGCTAGTACGCGCTTAACTGCATTCCAGTGATTCAAATCATAGTTATTTGAAAAACGACTTAACATCGATGCGGCGTACACAATATCAGGGCGTGATACTATAGCTAAGAACAGAAGAGATCCTATAACTTCGCGATACGGTACATTCAGTTTGCTTTCACGAATCGGATCTGCCGCCTGCAGATATACATTAGGATCGCATGGTACACTGATCGGTTTCGCGTCATTCATTCCGAATTTACACAAAATTCTATCGATGTAAGAGCTTTGACCGATAAACAATTCTTTTGTTTTCCTGTTGCGATAAATCTGCATGCCTACAAACGCGATACCGTCGCCCGTTGTTATTTCAAAGAATTTTGACATTTCGATTAAAATCGACTTTAAGACAAGCAAAGATTTACAAGTGATTAAGCCGTCGTCCACGAATAGTGCTAGGTATACAAGATAACCGTTATGACGACCCGTAAAAACGCATTTATCCGCATCGCTTTCCTGAAAATCAAAAAGTCTTAAAAATTCTTTGAACTTGCTGTTCCAACATCGAGGGGCTTGTTTCAACCCGTAGAGAGATATTCTTGAGCAGGCAGACTACGTCTTCTTCTTCACGAACGTTTATACCCTCCGGGACCTCCATGAAGATCTTTTCCTTCAATTCTCCATAAAGAAATGCAGACCGCACATCGAAGGTCATCATTTCAAGATCAAGTTGAGTCACGTGAGCCAGCAAAACTCGTAGAGAGTCATATCTGACTACTGGGGCAAACGTTTCTGTGTAGTCCTCGCCTTGCTTCTGCATAAAACCTCTGGCGCACAGGCGTGCCTTGTAGCGAGGTTTCCCGCTCTCACTTGACTGGACGACTTTGAATACCCATTTGGAGTCGACCGTTCGGCTACCCGGAACTCGAGGTACAATGGTCCATGTCCCATTTAGTCGGTGGGCGTCAAGCTCACTTCGAATCGCTTTAATCCAGCTCTCAGATTCCGAGCCACTCACTGCTTCTTTATAGGTTGAGGGTGCATCAGACGCAGCGAAGTTCGCTGAGTACCTGCTGGGCTTCTTGATGTTTGCTCTGTTCCGCAAACGTGCGTGGATGTCTGGCTGTGGCGCAGGAGCTTCTTGGTGAGCTGGATGCTCAACCTCTTCATCTTCCTCAGCGAAAACATTTACATCAGCAGCATCTCGATCATCCCTGCTTGACGGAAAAATCAATTCAACATCGTCTGAATCAGTCTCATATTTATCTGGATCTGAGCAGGAGTCGTTGAAGATTACGTCTCTCGAAACATGTATTCTTTTTGTGTCAGGATCAAATAATCTGTAATTTGTTGACTTGTCCTGGTACCCGACAAGTATTACCTTCTTTGACCTGGCATCAAACTTTTTGGTTAATTGTTTTGGTACATGCATAAATACTTCAGAGCCGAAAACTCACATGTGCTCAAGATCAGGTTTCTTTCGCGTCCAAGCCTCGTAGCAAGTCTTGCTGAAATCATGAGTTGATTTTGATGCTCTGTTTAATGCGTAAACGGCTGTGTTTACGGCTTCCGCCCATAAAAATTCTGGAAGCTTCTTCGCATTCAACATTGTACGTGCGGACTCGACAATGGTTCGGTTTTCCCTTTCTGCTTTCCCATTTTGCTGCGGTGTGTATGGTGCGGTGCACTCGTGAGTTATTCCATTTGAGGTCAAAAGAAGCTTGAGTTTCTCGTTGATAAACTCTTTTCCATTGTCACTACATATAACTCGCATAGGCTTGCCGAATTTATTTTTGACCTCAGCGATGAATTCCTTAAACCGCTCATACACATCCGCCTTGTGCTTTAGAAAGAATACTGTTCGATAACTTGTAGCATCGTCGATCAACGTGAGAAAATATCGACAGCCTCCGAGCGAGTCCACCGGCATGGGCCCGCATACGTCGCTGTACATGACTTCACCAGGCTCAGCATTGTGCACGACAGTTTTCTTGAACGGCAGCCTGTGCGACATTCCTAGCTGGCAAGGCTCGCAGAAAAACTTCTCCGTGGTGTCCGTCTTTACTCCGTTGATCATGCCGTTGGACGTCAGCTGTTGAATAGTGCGCACATTGACATGTCCGAGACGCTCGTGCCACACTTTGAGACTTTCGGTCGAGTTTGCTTCTATCTGGTGAGCAGTACGCGCGCGCAAAAACATTCTGTAGATCTCGTTGGCTTGCTTAACACCGTAGGCAATCTGCTCGTTGCCTTTTCGCAACTCTACACTGTCGCCTTTAAAACGTAACTCCACGCCACGAGATGTACACGCTCCCACAGAAAATAGGTTTTTCTTTATATTTGGAACGTATAGCACATTTTCGATGCGAGTGTCCAACCACTGTTTACCAACAAGTCTCTTAGCTATGACGGTTCCAACGCCGACAACAGCACACTCGCCGTCGCCTCCCAGCGTGACCGAGCTGCCATCTTTGATCGATCGGTAATCTGTCAGCCACTCTCTGCGGAATGTCATGTGCGCTGACGCTCCACTATCGGTAATCCAGGCATCTGCAATAGCTACATCGAGCAGTTTTTTCTTTTCCACTTCCGAAGGTTCCAAAACATGTGACGTGGGTCGGCCATGTTTGTTATCGCCGCACGTCGCCACCAAGGCTTCTTCCTGGAACGCGCTCGACTTATCTGTAGAGTTCGAATCTTGGCGATTCTTGGCATTCTTGCGCTTCGGGCAATTCTTCGCATAATGCCTTTTTCGTTGCACGAATAACATTCAACGTCCTTTTTGTCTCGACGTTTCTTCTTGTTATTTTTCTTCTTAGGCGAGTCTTTTCCACCTATGGCGACCCTTCTCGCCGTAGCGGCCAGTGCCTCGACCTCCTCATCGTCGGCATTGAGATATCCTTCTTCCTCTATAAGCCGTTCCAATAGATGCTGAACTGTTTGTCGATCGACTTCGACGCTGCTCCAGGCAGAGCGGAAGTTGCGGAATTTCGATGGCAGACTCGTGAGAATTTTCGAGATAATCATGAGGTCCGGAATATTGATGCCCACGTCGATCAACTGCAGCGCCAAATTATGCACTTGAGCCACATGTTGAGATACCGTATCCGTCGGATTCATTCGGTACTCGTGGAAACGTTGACTTGGCAACAGCTTGTGCGTCTCCGTTTTCAGTTCATGAATAGACGACAGCTTCTTCCACATCTCGTTGGCTGTAGTGCACGCCAGTAAGCACTGTAGTTGATTAGCTTCCACGGACGATGAAATGATGTACCTTCGCGTTGTTTTTTATCCACGCCTTGCCATCCTCTCCTTCTTGGTCCGCTGGCATCACTTCCGTACCGTTCACGATCTTCAAAAGGTCCTGCGCCACAAATACCGCGTTTAGCTGAAATTTCCACGCCTGGAAATTCTTCCCATCGAACTTGGTAATGTGTCGCGGAAATTTCTTCCGCCATTACGAAAACACACAAACAGTCAGAATCACAAAAGTCACTGGTCTCACGCTTAGTTCGCAGCCTCTTTTCACGTTCAAAGTCGCTTCTCGCAGTGTAGGCACACTGGGCCCATAACCTGTTCACGTTTTGACGAACGCAGCAGTGTGATCTCGTTTGGGGAAGCGAGTGAAAAATGCAAATAAGTGGCAGACTGGCCAGATATACAGCGTTGATACGCGAGTGGGGGGGGGGGGCACAAACGGTGGCGCCACGCACCAGCGCGTACGGTATGTTCTAATAGCCAATAGAGATTGTGGAAATAATACTAGGAAACCCTTCGGATACGCAATATTTGTTAAAATAAACACATTAGCTAATAATTACATTAAAATATTTTATGATAAATGTTTTGAACAACGCATAAATGTTGCTGGAATTTTCATAAATAATACAGTTGTAATATTCCTTTATAACAAGACTAATGCCCCATTCGATAAGTTAAAATTTATGATTCTCGAAGCACTTGAAAAATCATAATGAATCTCACAGCAACATAATTATTATTGGCCATTTCAATATTAATTTACAAGATACACAAAATTGCAAAGTGAAACAACTAAATGAATTATTATCAGAATTAAAATTTATACATGTAACTCCTCAAAATCATTCTTCTACAATATACAATACACAAATTGATTACTGCTTTTCATTATTAAATAATATACAAGCAAATTATTATGAAACTATATTCAGTGATCATAAAGCTATATGGTTACAATTATAAAAACATAATTATTAAGTTTTTTTTATGCTCATGAATTATCAAATGTTGTATAATTACATGCAAATTGGTGTAAACAACTATTATGAAATGCGATTGCATAATAAAGCTATATGATTCTATTATAAAAATACATGACTTTTTTTATAATCATGAATCGAATATACAGAGATAATGCATGTGAGTACAAAATTAAAACATTCAATTAATATAAATTATTTTCTTTTATATACTAATGAACATCTTTTTATCCATAATAATAAACAGACATATTTTTTTAAAATTATTTACACAAGCATGAATGATATAATGAATAAACTAAATTTGTACTTACAAATAAGCCGTACTATCAAAATAATGAGACGAGTCCGTTTATAATTTTAAAAAAATGCATAAAATTAAGAAAACGGAAGATGCAACAAAATACTAATCTAAAATATAAATTAATGAATTATTAAATTCATTAATTATTAATTGTTTTATTATTCCTTTATTTTTTTCTATTTAATTATGTAATAAAGTTATATTACTTAAATAAAGTCAAATCACATAATGATTAAATATTATGTTTTAAATAAGTATTTTGTATAAGTCGTACTATCACTAAAAAATACTTTTTTTTTAAATAGCTTGCACAAGTGCAATCAAATTTCTTTTTAGGCACGACCACAAAGCCAGAATGCCTTATTAATTATTATAAAAATTTATTTATGTTGCAAATTACATTATTTTTTCTGTTACAATGCCAATATCCTAAACGGATTTTGGGCATTGTCACCTAGAATGGGTGAGTGGGTCCCTATCACCACTACACAGCGCGTCCTCAGGTTGCGGATAGAGGAACGGCCCTTAAAATATGGGTTAGCTGTGAATAAATTGAATAAGCAGCCGCGGACAGACGATTGGGGTAATGTCATATATGATTAAGCCATATTGATATTCAAACATGTATAAATATGTATTTATTAAAATAAATAAAATATACAAATACGTCAACAATATATAGGATTATATCATATATTATTTTCCCTACATCCTATCTTCATCCGTCCTTTAAGAATTCTTTAAACAACTACAGCTTTTATAAATACATAAGATCAAGCCGAAATTTATTCTGTCACATTAAAAAAAATACAATTCTAAACTATACACGTTAGAGATAGCTGAAATTTAACAACAATTTATAATTACATAATGGTATAAATTATTTTATAACATCTACCCAGCCTAAATCCGCTGTAAAACCATCTGTGACATAAATAATCAATTATTATATTAAATTATTAGATTTAACCCCAAATTTTGCCATATGGCACTCATTTCATGATACAATAATGTATTACTCAATTATACCATATTCTTAAAGTTTCCAATCTTCTATAACACTGTACAATTTACGGTAATACTTACGTCATACTTCTTCAAACTGTAAATAATCTATTTTCACAATAATATTTCTTTCATTTCTTTTTTAAATAGTTCTATTTGAATTAACCTTATAAATTTGCAAAAATATAAGCGTGGATAGACCAAGAGTACGAAACGTAGCACGACCAGGTGAGCGCGAAATACAAACATAGGGAGACCAGGTGAGCGCGAAGCGCGAACGTAGGGGGACCGGGTGAGCGCGAAGCGCGAACGTAGGGTGATCAGGTGAGCGCGAAGCGCGTTTCGTTTCGCGTTTTGCATGCCTTGCATCGCTCCGCGATGCAAGGCGGGGCAGGCCACGAAGGTCTTTCGGCCCACAGGGCCGAAAACCGACTGTGGCGCGCTAGTTAAATCATCATGTATTGGGCTCATATTAAGTACCTGGAAGGTACTGCGAAAGGAAGTATCGCACAAGTGCCAGTAAAGCATTTTAAGAATAATTTCAAGGATCTAACATTCAAACCAGATCGTAAATATTTTTTCAAAGACAAGGATAACCCGTCTAAGAATTACGTCAAATGTAAAATTCTACTTTTGGAATGTAAGGGATTATATTAATGCATTTTCATCCATTTCCAATATTTTAATTAAAATTTGCAGTATTTGATTAGATTTTCATGTACTTTCATACACTGAGAAAAATCCATCGACAATTCAAATCCCCTCTTCATTAAATTAAAAACCACGAGGTTCTTTTAAAAACGTTAGCGTCACATCAAAGTTTTCCTACTTTAATTCAAAAATCGCGCTGATATTTTAACTAAACTGTCTTCATACCAACGCTTCTAATGTTCATTCAACGCTTTCTGTTGTTATTTTTACCACGGATTCGTAGTTAAATTCTATCAACCACAGATCGTTGTTAAATGAACGCTGTTATAGTTGGCTTAACTGTAACTATGTTGAAATCAGTCTTTGGTGCTCTCTATATGAATATGTATAGGTCAAAGTGGCAACACCGCGCCTTCAAAGTTATCGCACCTCGCGAGCCCCTCACACGCGTGCGTTGCGGTTAGCGATTGTTTTGGCGGGCGACGGGGTATTGAGTCAGTGCGCGCATGTAAACAGTTCGCGCTACCGTAAAAGGTCGAGCCGTAGAAGAAGCTTGGCCCTCGGGCCGGAAATGTTCAACGACGGCAAGCACGTGTAACCCGTATAACCTATAAAAATGGCTACTTTATCAGAAACTTGTTTGAAGGTATACTGAACTTATAACTAGTATCAATAAAGATTGTTTTTTAAACTACTTTGTATCGTTAGAAAAGCAGATATTTAGTGATGATCTAAGAACTCTTGGTCGCCAAGAAATAACCGATATCCTCCCTGAAGACAGAATCGAAGATTTTCAACGAAAACGGGATGCATTTTTTGTTAAATTGGATAGAGTAAGTATATATAATTAATTACATAACTTGTGTTCAGTACTTTTTTAAATGATTGTAAAGATTTATTTTAATTTTCTCTTATAATTATCTATAGAATGCGAATCAGGCTACACTTAATCAAGCTGGTAATGACCAGCAAAGACCATTAGCTGATCTTAATGCTAACCAAAATCAACCAAGAGTGACGAATAATTTAATATTTGTTACTGAAATTTTTAATTTAGAGAGTGTTCTTCAGAATACGTATGAAGGAAGACAAATTTTAAAATATTATTCTCAGCACAAAAAATTGACTAAATTGTATAGGAAACGATTAGTATGGTACACTGTATCTGAGATATACAACACTTGTACAAGGTAAATTTTAATTTTAATATCTAAAAAAATAAATATAGAAACACAATAATTATTTTTTAATCATTTCACAGAGAATTTCAAGAAAGATATTTTGCAATTTTGAGAGATAAAGTTACAGAATTATTTCCTTCAGAAATTGGATCAGTTTACTTTACGCCTACTCAATATACAAATAAATTGACGAGTAAGAAGTATATAAGAAGAAAAGGAAAGTTGATGGATAAGTTTTATAATTTCAAAAAAGGTTATAAGAATGTTAACAATGAGAACAAAAATAATAGTGAAACAGTGAACAAAGAGACGGAAAACAATCAGCCTTCAGATGATATACTAAACAAAGTTGAATGGCTTCAAAACAACGAAGAACCTTGGGAAATAACTATCGACAATTGAATATCAACATATGATTATAGGAAATCAAAAATTGGTAATGACCTCAACAAGATCACTTCAATTTACGAAGACTGGAAAATTTTAAAAACTCCAAAAGGATATACTCTTATCGATGCAGATTTTAGCCAAAGTCAAATTTGTGATATCGATAATGCTATAAGTGGTTTTGATGAATTTTTTGAAAAGGCTTCTGACGTAAGACCTTTAAAAGATGATGATTTAACAAAACTATTGAAGGATCTATTACAAACTGAAAACTTAAGCCAGAGTTAGCTTTTCATTATTATTATTTCGAACAATATTTTTGATAAAATTTTAATATTTTAATTAATTTTCTTTTATTGTATAGACAGCAAACTTTTAATACATTTGCATCTTATATGCCTGATGATTCCATCCGTTGCTAGAATTCGACAAGTAAGTAGAAAATTTTGGAAACCTAGTGCTTCGGAAAGTCTAGATGGAATTGTAAAACATGTTAAGGGTTGTAAAGCACATATGGGTTTAGTAGTTGTTCATTTCGATTTTTAGTTTCAAACTTCATTTTTATTGTTTTCATGCAAAGTTAATATTTTTATGTATCTAATTAATAATAAATTAATTTTATTGATTACTATCTTTGTTGATTCTAGATCTATGGAGATACAAAAATCCAAAGAAGATAGAAAAGCATATGCTGCCGCCAAAAACATAACTGTACAGCCATATGTTATCGTTGTAGGAGATGAAGACTATGCTGTGAATTCAACGTATGTTTCTATCGATGATTTCGACTATGAAATGAATTCACTATCATAGGCAATAGATGTGTGTTTCAAATCATTTCACACATTCAATGCGAAATACACCCCGGAAAATGAACATATTTGGCTTCTACTACAGCTAGGATTGTACAAATTTAGAACTAAATGGGACAAGACAATTTTAATCGTAGAAGAAATTTTGAATGATATGCGAATCACTTTACCTGAACCGCTTTAAACGATTCTTTATATGTTAAAAACGTTTTAATCTTAAAGAAATAATTCTAAATAGTTTTTCAATAAGTGTAGCAAATTATAAGTTATTAAGATCTCGATAGTACAGAATTAAAATCAAAATTTCTTGTCCATTGTGTGATAATACGTTTATAGTTTGCGATAACCTATTTAAACATTTGAAATTTAAACATGCTGGAGAATGTTTTAAGCTTACGTGTAAGGTTAAGGATTGTTGGAGAACTTTCGGAAATATTACATCATTTATGCGACATTTAAAATAATATGAAAATTGTAAGAGTACGACGCAAAAGCTTATCGAGAATAGCAATATTATTCGAGACAATTGTGAAAGCTCAAAGCAAATTGTAATGGCTAAAGAACTAAATAGCTCTGTAACAGAAAATGAAAAGCAAATTGTAATAGCTAAAGAACTAAGTAGCTCTGTAACAGAAAATGAAAAGCAAATTGTAATAGCTAAAGAACTAAGTAGCTCTGTAACAGAAAATGATGATTCCTTGTACTTACAAGTACTGTTAGATTGTAATCACCGAATAGGCTTGACTTCTTTATGCGACAGTATAACCGTTAAAAAAGAGTTTACAGAAAATGTGTCTAGCCAAATTAACATCTTAGTATCTAGTTTATATGCTAAGTCAAATTTGCCTTTAAAAGATATATTATGGATTTTGAATACATTTGAAACATTTTATAATGTTAATTTTCAAAATTATAGATCTGAATATAAGACGTTTAAGACATTAAAGAAATTGCATTATATCGAGCCTATTACGGTACATGTGGCGACTGTGTTAAAACCTAAGCGAATCCTAAGATTAAAAAGATATACTCAAGTAAAAATTACAATCGAAATGATACCTATAAATGAAGTGTTAAAAGGTTTTTTGGAATTGCCAAATGTTTTTACTGTAATAATAAAACATATATCTGATATGGAAAAGTGTGATTGTAATTGTTCTATTTTTAAAAGTGAGAGGTGGATACAAATAAAACGCAAGTATGGCGATAAAACAGTATTACCTTTAACACTATATGGCGACGACTTTGAAGTGAATAATGCATTCGGATCGCATAAAGATATTAATAAAATGCATTCTCTTTACTGCAATATTACGGCGATTACCCCCGAATATTGTAGTTTATTAGATAACATATTTTTATTACAATTACACAAATCACAACATAAAAAGATAACTTCACCTTCTAAACTGTATTACCCGGTTATACAACAGTTGACAAATTTTTAAAAAATGGCATAAATATTCATTTTGATGGAAAAGTTGAAACTGTGTACTTCGAGATATTTAACTTCAGTGGAAATAATTTAGAAATCCACACTATGTTAGGCTTTAATGAAAGTTTTAATTCAACTTACCCTTGCCATTACTGTGAAATGGATAAAAGCAAATGTTCTATTGCAGTAAAAGAAAATGATAAACTTCTTCGTACAACGGAAGAACATGTTATACACATAAAAAACAAGACGAAAGGAGTTAAGCAAAGTAGTGTATTAGCTCAACTTCCGGATTTTGATATATTCAAGTGTGTTTCTTTCGATCCAATGCATGACCTCAAAGAAGGTATAGACTGTTATGAAATGGCGAATATTTTAAATCATCTTATCAACGTTGATAAATGTTTGACATTTTCGCTACTAAAGCAACGTTTAGATAATTATAATAAAACATTCAAGACAGGTGAAAATGTTGTACCTTGTATAAAATTAGAGCATATTGTAAATGGTCATTTGACTATAAGTGCCTCCGAAATGAGATTCTTATTATACAATTTCACTTTTCTTGTCGGTGACTTAGTACCTGAAAGTAATAATGTGTGGAAACTGTATTTATCTTTAAGAAAAATATCTTCATTAATCATGTCACTTGCTTTATCAGAAAATGCTTTAAGTATATTAAGAAACGAAATTGAAATGCACTTAAAAATGTATCAGATGCTATTTAAGAAACCACTTAAGCCAAAACATCATCACTTAGTACATTACGTACGAATGATTAAATTACTAGGTATACCTCGGTATTTTTCTTGTATCAGATTTGAGGGCAAACACAGACCTCTTAAAATCATATCAAATGCTACTAATTCCAGAGTTAATACGCCGAAAACCTTAGCAAAAAGAAACCAATTGCAATTAAATTATAAATTCCTTACCAACGAGGGTTTTTGCCAAAGAATAGAGTATGGAAAACATATAGCCTTAAACATAAAACATTTACCTAACTATGTTGAATTAATAAAAAATATTGATAAAGATTGCGTACCAATTTCATGGATAGCTATCAATGGCATTCACTACAGATGTGATTCAATTATTGCGTTCAAAAACGAAGAAAAAACTATCCAATATGGAAAAATAGCTTATATATTAAAAAAAAACAGTTTGATCGATGTAAGATTTATATGTTCAAAAATGAAAATAGCGAAATATTGTAAGCACTTTTGTGCATATGAAATAATTAGTACAAAAGAATTTATTCTTATTCCATTTGAAAATTTATCGTATCAAAATGTTTGTAATGTTTATAAATCTAACCAGTCAAAAATATACGGTTCCTACGATTTTATGTAAAAATAATTACGAAATCATAATAAACTGTGTTTAAAATAATAATAAACGTGTATTTTATGTAGTACATAGTCAATATTTATAAAGGTTGAGTATTTCGCGAACAATACAATATTCAATTTGATTCGGACTTGATCTGTCTCAGTCGGATTTGAAACCGAAATGTCAATATATAGAACCGAAGCATTATCTACAGCCTTGTCGCTAGAGGGATCCTATTGCTCCGAGCGCTCTCGCAAGTACACGGATTCCTCTATGATTAGTATATAAGAAACAAAAGTGGGCGAGTTACAACAACGTCGTGTGCGTGAACTGCGAGCGAAGCGAAAATATGTATTAATATGCGTTTAGTCTGTAATACAATATAGTAATAGGGTATGCAAGCGAATGCGAGTGAATGCGAAATTAATTCTATAAGTAATCTACAACTAATTAAAAATTCTATATCTACAGCGTACACCTCTTAATACGGAATAAGGAGCCAAGTCTGCAACTGCACAACAAATAACTTTTTCTCCTTTGGTCATAATTTCTCATTATTCAATCACTTACAATTAAATGATACTTTAACACTAACATAACAGGTAAATCAATGTTTGCCTACTCACAAAAACTACAGCTATGTCATGTCATTAGACCTCATAATAGCATTAAAGTAAAATGTCAACAGCATTAATGTAAAAAAGTTTTGTTAGTCATTCTACTACGAGTTGTGGTTAACTGAACAACAGATCTCGATAGTAGTATTTCAACTACAACTCGTAGTTAAATTGACTATGGATTTTTCTCAGTGTATCTAAATGTGAAGGATAAATATAAAATAGCATATAAAAAGTATCGAGCAAGTGCAATCTGAAAAATCATAAAATGCATGCTATATTTCATTGATTAGTCTTTACGTTTGATATAATTTATTTTTTTTATTCAATCGAGATAAGAAAAATAACAGTATCCTTATATTCTCAGTTTTAAAAAGAGAAACATAATATTTTATTATTTATTCACTGAATTTCTTTTATAATTGCAGCTTCTAAAGTCAGCCTTCAAAAAAAAAAAAAAAAAAAATCAATGCCAGTAAAAGATTGAAACAGTGTCCTAACAAAATATTAGAAACTATAACCGAAGACAGTGCAAATGATACGAAGAAACCCCAAAATGTTAAGGTAGATGTACACGAGTCAAAAATGAAGAATATGAAATCTGAAATTGAAAAGCTTAAAAAGAAAATGATAAAGTACACAGATGAGAATGACAAATTAAATAAAAAATACAATAAACTAAAAGAACAACACAAGGAAGATCTGACTCGTTTAAAAGTAATCGAAGAAAATAATTTAAACTTGCAGGCGGAAATACTGGACAAAATGAAGGAAAACAATGGTAAAATATTTATATTAATATTTATACTAATAATATACCCAATTATGAAAAAAATTCAAAACGAGAGAAAGATAAAGAGATAGAGAGATAATGTCAACAATTTAACATAAAAAATATGAAATTACAGCGTTTCAGGTCTCTGTGAAGGTTTGGCCAATATCTGTACACTGAACACAAATATATATATATATATATACATACATACATACATACTCTGTGTATTATATACAGCAGTTTAAACTGTTAAGTACTTGTATACCCCCCCAAAAAAACCTTTTCAAGGTAAAAGGTTGGCTATAAGGTCGTTTCTTCATGTAAAACTTGAAGATTAATTTTGCAACTCTTGATATCTCAATGTCACAAAAATTCTAAGTGTGTTCTCTATAATCTATACAGTTATTTCATTATATTAATCAAAGTTAATTTTTAAACTCTCGATATCCCTTATGTGGTGAAAATTCAAAGTGCTTATTCTAAAAGTCTATTTTCATTATGTAAATTAAAGTCAAACTTTCAATAATAATGTAAATAATATTCTAGCTGGTTTATTGTGTACGTTTATTACTTTTCCCTTAGTAAAGGTTGATAAGAAATGTGATTATAATGCAATGATTAAAAAGGTATTTCTAATTAGTTCAACAAATAATTATGTTAATATATGTGTCTTCTTTTACCTCATAAATGAGTGAATCACAGACACTGAAAGAACATGATGCTTATACATGAATGCGTAAACATCTTTGCTTGAAGGATCTGTTGGACAGACTACCATTTCTTTAGTGTTTCTTCTCTATACCTTCGATTTTACATAAATTTCAATTTTAATATAGCAAGAGAAAGTTATGGTATCAATAAAGAAATTGGCAAGTTTTTGTTATAAGAAGCAATTGAGTTGATATAAATAAATAATTGTTTAAATCGGAGAAGGATTATAAATATATATGTATTCATCATTATAAACACTCGACCAAATTGTGACATGTGAAAAGGTGGATAGCCTGTGAAAAGGTACTGTCGGTAGAATTGTCGGAATAACTGCGATTGCCGCCACGTCCCTCGCATTCCAGCTGACGTTTAATGACTGATCACTCTTACGCCGTATTTACTGTGGCAGGATTGGTCACCGTACTTCCGGTAAATAGAGCGTTCCCTGACCGGTCACAAACATGCCCAAAGCATAGCACTAATTCCATATTATTCAAAGTTCAATAGTATCCGAGTGTACATATAGGAATGATGTTCTTATATGACATTTATCACATGAAAAATGTGCCCATAATATATTACAGGATTGTTTCGCATTATGAAAACTTTTTCGATTATTTATGGAAGCAACGAGCAGATACACAATCTACTCTATTTAGTAATACAGTAAATGTGTTTTTCCATAAAAAAAATTGCGTTCTACATGCTAGAATTTGTTACTGTTTTTTTTTAAATGTGGGATCGATTTTTTGTATGAATTAAATCTTATATTTAATTGCAAATGATCGTCTTGGACATAGATTTTTCATGAAATAAGGATAGCAACACATTTACTGAATTACTAAATAGAGTAGATTGTGTATCCGCTCGTTGCTTCCATAAATAATCGAAAAAGTTTTCATAATGCGAAACAATCCTGTAATATATTATGGGCACATTTTTCATGTGATAATGTCATATAAGGACATCATTCCTATATGTACACTCGGATACTATTGAACTTTGAATAACATGGAATTAGTGCTATGCTTTGCGCATGTTTGTGACCGGTCACGGAACGCTCTATTTACCGGAAGTACGGTGACCAATCCTGCCACAGTAAATACGGCGTAAGAGTGATCAGTCATTAAACGTCAGCTGGAATGCGAGGGACGTGGCGGAAATCGCAGTAATTCCGACAATTCTACCGACAGTACCTTTTCACAGGCTATCCACCTTTTCACTTGTCACAATTTGGTCGAGTGTTTATAATGATGAGTACATATATATTTATAATCCTTCTCCGATTTAAACAATTATTTATTTATATCAATTCAATTGCTTCTTATAACAAAAACTTGCCAAATTCTTTATTCATATCATAACTTTCTTTTGCTATATTAAAATTGAAATTTATGTAAAATCGAAGGTATAGAGAAGAAACACTAAAGAAATGGTAGTCTGGCCAACAGATCCTTCAAGCAAAGATGTTTACGCATTCATGTATAAGCATCATGTTCTTTCAGTGTCTGTGATTCACTCATTTACGAGGTAAAAGAAGACACATATATTAACATAATTATTTGTTGAACTAATTAGAAATACCTTTTTAATCATTGCATTATAATCACATTTCTTATCAACCTTTACTAAGGGAAAAGTAATAAACGTACACAATAAACCTGCTAGAATATTATTTACATTATTATTGAAAGTTTGACTTTAATTTACATAATGAAAACAGACTTTTAGAATAAGCACTTGGAATTTTCACCACATAAGGGATATCGAGAGTTTAAAAATTAACTTTGATTAATATAATGAAATAACTGTATAGATAGAGAAAACACTTAGAATTTTTGTGACATTGAGATATCTGCAAGAGTTGCAAAATTATAATCTTCAAGTTTTACATGAAGAAACGACCTTACACTTGCCAGCCTTTTACCTTGAAAAGGTTTTTTGTGGGGGGGGGGGGGAGATTTCACTACTTTTAAAAGGTATGTAATACCTAATTTACAAAGAATAGTTAACATCAACTGAATAAGTTATAAATTTAAAAATTAATGTGCATATGCTCACTGAAGATGGCCGCGGCAGTGGTACTAGAGTTTATCACTAGCGCCCTAGTTCTAAAAGTGTGCACGCGTGCTCAGTCTGTAGCGTCGGTAAGTCGCTCTGTAGTCCTGCGGTTATCGACGTTACGTCTGCTATACCGTCAGTGTTTAACCTCTCGCGTGGTTAACTTTGCCGCTGCTAAAGTATTTTAAAATTGTTGCTACGGGATCGAAACTCGTCCTCAGGAGCAACTATGGATGGTCAGCTACTCCGAGGAGTGATATCTTTTGGGACTTGTACACTGTGGTGATGGGAAACTTGTGCTTTCCCTTGGTCGATCATTGTTGTTTGGAGTCAGATAAGTTATTTTTTTTTTATTTAAATTATTGAGACTTTTTGTTGATTTAAAGCACCGGTGCTTTGTTAAAAGAATTTTGTCTTTTTGTTTTCAGGTCACTGTGTCAATGCTGCTTCGAAAATTATGTGTTACGTCTTAAGAGGATTTTGACGTCTCCCCTGGAATGGCATGCCGAAGCTAGTGCACAAGTTTTCGCTAAAGTTTTTTATAGTGAGAAGTACAACAGTATTATAGAGTGTTTTCATAAACATATTTAATTAATTTACATGACTTGACCAGTGCTTTTGACTTTTTGTAGTTTTTAAATTATGTATATATGTGAATAAGTGTAAATCACTATGGTGTTTTTCAATAATTATTGTGTGAATTTGTGGATCTCAAGTGTGATTTGTCGAGAACAAGCAAAAAATGTTGTAGTTATTTTCACTTTTTTTCCTACACATAATAATTTAATAATAATTCACATGATAATATAATTCACATAATATATATGATAATTCACATGATAATTCAATTTATGTTAAAATGTTTTGTGTTGTTTGGCTCTCTTTCCCTGGATTTGAATGGACTTATTGGTGTATGTTTATGTCAGACCTATCTGATTGAGTTCGTCTTTTGGAGCAAAGGCTGTCTCTTTCAGATTGCTCTTCCTGGGTTCGACTAAGTTTTGATGTGTAAATAGTGGGTCTCAATAATTGTACACACTGAATTTAGTTTGTGCGTTGGCTTAATTATTTGTTTTATTGCCTATGGAATTGATAATGACTTTTGGCGACCAAGTTTTGTTTGTGCACGAATAGAGGAATATTTATGAACTCAGTACTTCGTGCAAGTGCGTTGCTTTAATTTTTTTAAATTATAGTTTGAAAGTTTTATTTGTGGGTCCAATATGGGATATTAATAATGCTTTTGGGGTGCCTGTCTATTAAGTTAACTATTTGCTTGTTTTGTTATTTGACAGATTCCTATGCTAAATTACTCTGTGGTACGTTAAACTATTTATATTGAGTTTGGGGTATGTGAAAAAGGCGTTGGAAGTGCAAACTGTGAATCTTTCAATGTCTTCTATCTTGGTACACTGTGTTGAATTACGTTCAGTGTTTTCTATTATTATTTACACTCTATATTATAGCTGACAACCTAATTTACTTTCATCGTTAAATATTTATTCATCACAGCCATAAAATTTATATATACTGAATTTACTGCTAAAGCATAATATCAAAGAAAGTATAAAATATATATATATATAATATCAACTTCCATTTGGTCCCATGCAAAAAATACATGTTTACAAAGACCAGAGCTTATATATAATAACTACTATATTAATGTACTAAAAAATGTATGTAAAATATCCATAGATTTTAATCACTACTATAATAATGACTACATATAGAAATGAGAGCGAAGAATATAATTGAAATACGTAAGCTACATTTTGAATATTTCGGTCTTCGCCTGATTTAAAATCTGTTATAGCTATAAAAGCTTGTTTTAAAATGCTAAAACAATACGTACAATTGAGTTTATCTAAGAATTTATAGTTTTGATTTTTATAGTTATGCACCTGACAATTTAGACCCTAAAGCCATGAAATCGATGGAGTAAGTATATAATATACACATGCTGATTATTGTATAAAACATTACTGTTGCATCAAGCAAGAATATTCTCTATTATATAAACTGAATCATCACTAAAATCCAACAAAATAAAACAGAATCGGAGAGATCGATAGACTCTTTTATATAATATAAAACACTTTCACTAGCTATTCATAAGAATCCCTTTCGACGAAAAGCCTGAGAGTCTACCTCCCAGGAGACGATAGGAAAAGTTATAAACTATTCATATACACTTAAACAACTTAGAAACTTTCATGCATGAGCGATGCATATTCTTGACACTTCACTAGCTTCTCACAATAGAAAATAATTTTTTCCTTATATAAACTGAATATTCTCTGAACCAAGAAAATAAAACACTTTTACTATCTATTCATAAGAATTCTTTTCTTATGAATAGATAGTATTCTCTAAGAATAGTAGAATATTCTCTGAACCAAGAAAATAAAACACTTTTACTATCTATTCATAAGAATTCTTTTCGACGTACAGCCTCAGAGTCTATCTCCCAGGAGACGATAGGAAAAGTTAACATAAGCACTTCCACAATTGTAGAAAATTTCTTGCGTGGAAGATTGAATATAATCGTAACACTCAACCAACTTGTCACATCACAAGAAAATTATATAAACAGGAAATTCTGTATAAATTTTCTTTGATTCTTGAACGATGAAAATACAACACTTTCACTAGCTTCTCATCAGGATCCCTTTCGACATACAGCCTGAGAGTATCTCCCAGGAGACGATAGGAAAAGTTATGAACTATTCATATACACTAGCGATGCATATTCTTGACACTTCACTAGCTTCTCACAATACAAGACAATTTTTTCCTTATACTGAATATTCTCTATGTTGAAACTTTCTTCGATTCTTGAACCAAGAAAATAAAACACATTAGCTATTTGTGAGGATCCCTTTCGACGTATAGCCTGAGAGTCTATCTCCCAGGAGACGATAGGAAAATTTAATAATTGTTCATAAACAATTATTAAATTTTCCATGCACTTCCACAATTGTAAAAACTTTCTTGCGTGGAAGATTGAAAATAATCGTAACACTCAACCAACTTGTCACATCACAAGAAAATTATATCTGAAATATAAAAGAAAACATTTAAACAAAGAATCAGTTCACAAATTATTTATTTGTATTTTATATTTATAAAAATAAAACCAAATAGTATGTATTGTAACGAGAGATTAGACCGCGCTATTCGAACAGCGCGCGCTCGTTATGTCGCACGATGTGAACGTAGCAGTAAGCTTCGTTCGTATATTATTGATGGGGGGGGGGGGCAGGGATGCGTAGGACAGCTGGGGCATCCGGGGTGTAAAGCCGTAGGTTGGGTTTGTACGTAGTGCCTTTATTCCTCTGCTTCTCTCTACTGCCAGTGTGCTCAGTGGTGCTTAGCGCTCGGGCTCTCAGCGTGGACTGACGCGCAGGGGGGCGCGGGGCTGGCTCGACGCTCGAGCTGTTCGCTCTCTCTCTCTCACACTCTCTGCCGAGAGGTGCTGCCGCCGTGCGGGCTGTGTCCCCATACACTACTCCCCTCGAAAGTTTTTTTTTTTTGGAAAAAAATCGGGAAGTTGTGTGGTTTTCTGATTCTAAAAATGATTCCTGACTCCATGATTAAGATTTTGATTTGAATGTATGACTTCTGACTCAAAGGTTATGAGTTTAATTTGAATACAAGTGAGTTTCTGACTCTGAGATTATGAATTTAGTTTGAATGAACGATTTCTGACTACAAGCTTATGGGTTTACTTTGATTACGTTGTTTTCTGACTCCGTGAATTTAGATTTTACTTGCATTGTTTGTGATAGAGAGAGTTTCCTAAGTGGGGTGATTTTACTGTTTCTGCGCGTTGGTAAGACTTTTACATTGATTGAATTGCGGCTGGCCACTGGCGTTACATGATAGTTGTACATTTTTGATTGTGAACAATAGTCGGATTTGAAGCTTAGACGTTAAGTAACAAATATAGGTTTACAAGTTTGATTGATTTACAAATTTGATACATTTTGATGTGGAAAAAAGTCGGTTTTGTGTCTTAAACGTTAAGTAACGATGCGTAAAGGATTTTTTACTTAAACTAATTATACATTTGAGAATAACAATGAGTAGGAAAAAATATATAGTTACATTAGGCGTTAGATTTGTGGATTTGGTTTTACAATAGTTTCTTTGGGTTTTACTGAAATACTTGATGATGCTTTACTAGATTAACTTAATAACTAGTTATTGAATACTTAATTTCTATTGCTTACGTTCTATAGAGCCGTGGCTCTTACAAGTATGTAAAAAAAGGTTAAATGGTGAATAGGAATGGGAGACGGGGTTTGGAGGACTGGAGGGCTAGCCGCCTCGGGAGAGAAGAATGTCCTCCCCTGCAGTGACCAGGGTGACCCGTAAAGACCTGCTTATGTTTTCGATCTGTCTTGACTTAACTAGTTTTAGCCTCTTGAATGTAATGTTCACTCTATCGCAGCCTTGAATGGTTCCTCTCAATCTCTCGATGTCACCGTGATTTAGGGCTCTAGAGTGGCGTCGGCCTCTGTGATTTGTGACTGCTATGTTGAGGTTCGATTGTGCCGACAATGACCTCAATGTCTCGATTACTCTGCCGTGATATTCGATGACTAACGCAGAGAGCTTGTTGTTATTTGAGTAGTTGATTGAGGTGTCCAGTACTATCCCTTCTATGTCGAGGTGCTCAAGGTTGGGAGCACGATCGGCAATTTGTTGAATCTTGGACGCGAAAAAGATGTTGTGTCGGAGTGACAGGCTTCGAAGTGTGTGTGTGGTATTAAGGTCAATTTGCAGGTACCTTACGTCGCTGAATTCGCGGGTGGTCCAGTACTCTAGGGCGAACTCCTCGATGCTGTTATTCGGGCCCATGACCGTCTCCATTACCGAAAGGATGTGCGGGATTTTCCCGGTACAGTCCTGCAGTTTGACTTTGGACAGTTTCGGTGCACTGTTAATTACCGTTGTCAGGCTTTCTGCGTCTACGTTGCTGCATTCTGTGAACTGTATGCTTTGTAGTATTTCGCTGTTTTTCAGATTGATCAGGGTGGCGTTGCGATTGCGGACGAAACTGATGTTCATGAGGTGTGCGTTTGGGAGTGGTGACTCTTTACAATTTGGAGTGTCTCCGAAGACGAGATTTTTGACTGCGCAGATGTTTGTGATTGTGGCACACAGCTGAGGGGTGGCCTCGACTGCGGTCAAATCAATCTTGTTTATGATGATGGGGTCGCCTCCAGGTCTCCATCTATCATTGAGAAGTGTCAACACTCCTGCCGTGCCTGGCACCGTGCTTCGATCCGCAAAGCGGTATGACTTGGCTGAGAATTTTCTGTTGTCCTTTCTCAGCAGGTCAAGGGGGTTGTTGCTGTGCTTATACCTTTCTGCAGAAGGGTCAATCTCGACAGTCATTCCTTCCAAGGTTTTTAACTCTCCTGTGGCTTCGTACAGGTTGAGGTAATCTGTGCCCTGGGAGTGCTCTGCGATTAACTTGGTTACTGTGGTGCAGTGCAGTAATCTTAACAAGGGGTCGGGGATCTTGACCTTTGGCATCTCGCTCTCTGTTGGTGTGCCAGCGTTGATGATCTCGTCGTCGGGGCGGCAGCGGATTTGTGATTGCCATCCAGATCGTTCGGTGAAGGTGAGCTCACCTTTGATTGAACGGATTTGAGTTCTTACCGAGCCGGCCAGTGTTTCGAAGACCAGTGACGCCTGAGTGCCGCCGCGTCGGCGTTTACTCTCATCCTGTCTGGTGTTTGTGAGTTTGACGATGTCGAAGCGATCCACGTCTTGTGCTTCCAAACAAGCGCGCAGTTGGTTTCTGGTTAGCTTGTAGTGGATGTTGTACATGAAGAGTTGTCGTACCGGGATGTTGTTCGTCACTGCTATCGGTGATCGTACCGTTAGCGTGACGTCGTTGGCCGGGTAGCGTGCTCTCAGCATTTGCGTTTCTCTGCGGTCGGTTTGCCTGCGCAGTTCTTGTTGAAACTGTTCGAAGGCCAAGTCCGCGTTGAAGCAGTCCGCTTTGATCGCGGGGTCCGCGGAGCGGTTCTTGTACTGTTGCAGTAGCTCCCGTTGCTCTTCAATGCCTTCCATGCTGCTGTGAGTGAGTGTGTGAGTCACATTTCTGCGAGGTGCACCTACTCTCAGTTGTCTTGGGTGGCACCTCCGGGAGGGGACAACTGTCCTAGGGGACGGTGACCCTGGTGCAACTGAGCTGGTGTTGCCTGCTAGAAATTGAATGACTTTATTGCCGCTGTAACTTGTTTGAGAAAGTTACGCGGTTTCTCTTGAGAATGTTTGGGATGTGTTTTTGCCGTTTGAGGCGGGGTGATGTTTGTGTACATAGTGCCTTTATTCCTCTGCTTCTCTCTACTGCCAGTGTGCTTAGCGCTCGGGCTCTCAGCGTGGACTGACGCGCAGGGGGGCGCGGGGCTGGCTCGACGCTCGAGCTGTTCGCTCTCTCTCTCTCTCACACTCTCTGCCGAGAGGTGCTGCCGCCGTGCGGGCTGTGTCCCCACATTATTGTGAGGGGATGCGCGGGGGAAGAATAGGATAAGGCCCGCGCGCCGAATAGATCAGATTCGATTTGACCGTGCTGGTAGGTACTTCGTGCGTTAGGTACATCGTTTGCGAGGCCACCGTTAGTGCCCGAGGTAGATCGACTCGTCCACGGAGGAGCTCTAGGCTGTGTTCGTCTTCAACACCCGAATTGCAGGAGAAGGGACGCCTTCTCTGTACCAATCGACAACACCCCGAGCGAGATACCCGTAGGAGAGTTGACGGCTCGTGATAGTACCGAGGAAACGACGCACACCTCGTGCTAATAGTAAGTCGAATCTCGTAAGAACATTTCCTCGACAAGGTCGCCGACAGACGAGTATTCTCGACCACAGAATACTCGTCTCTTCCTTGATTGAGAGCGTGCGAGAATCTCTCCGCTGTCGCGCGTGCGACTGTCTATGCGGATTATTATATTACTTTCTTGATTTTACAATATACGAGTCTCGACTCATTTCTTTAGCATAAATAACCGAGTATTTATTTCCCGTATCATCGCTTCGTCTTCTTGATTTCCGAACCCGAAAGAACTATTCTTTGCACAGTAAGTGTGATGTTCGGGCGCATCACACATTTGTACATGCTGCATTTGGCCGCGTAAACGTTAATACGCAGGTTGCCGAGGAGCTACGTCGGGGTAGCAGTATAGAAGCTAAAGATAAGACTCGGTGACGCGGCGACATACTGTGGTCGCCGTAACAAAGCCAAATTGCCCCGTTACAGTATACAAAAAACACAGTTTTAAAATAACACTGCTTTTATAAAATATATATTTAGGTTAAATTTTACTTTATTTACACTGATTTTTATAATTACTAATAAATAGAATTTCTTGCTGATATATTAATAAACTCTGTTATTGTCATCGTTGTCTCACTCTGTTATTGTAATCGTCGTCTGCACCACAAACTGTATAAAAGTATATGATCAAAATTTAAAAAATTTGGCACAATTTTAAAATTATTTAATATCTTCAAACGTGCAAAGAACGCAGCAGTCTGGTCGCAGTAGAGGAAGTAGGGGTAACAATTGGGCACAGCGAGGAGGAGCTAATGCTCCAAGAAACAGGCCTCCACAAGGAGGGCAAAATTAAAATTGTAAAATAAAACAAAATAAAATATGAAGTTTTGAAGAAACGAATGTTTACTTATGTAAAAGAAGAAAACTTACACTTCTGCTAGACAGGTATAAACTAAAGAAAATATACTTTTTTCACAATGCTGCAGATCTCAATATCAGACCTTCTTGAATAAAAAATCTCTTGTCACAATTACTTCTTTTATATATAAATTGACAGCTGGACTTCCGGTAAAATGGTGGCCGGGTACGCATCGTGCTGAGGAGCTCTTGGGATTTTCTAACGTGTGGAAAGGAAATACAGGAGCGCGACAGTGAGATAGTGCAAAATTGGAAGGAGGAACCCGCAGAGAACAAGTGATATTGAAGGAGAGTCGGGGGAGTGAAAAATTTCCACATTTTACGCAAAGAGTAGATGAGCGGTGTGTGGGGAGGTTATGGCGTCGCAAGATCAAATCCAAGATGGCGAGTTAGACAACAAGGAAAGCAAGTGGCTGAGGTCGCGAGCGCCGACAGCCAACAATGATAACAAGGTAGAAGCAATAGAAAAAACGGGAGGAAAAAGAGGAAGACCTACATACGCGAACCGTAAGGCAGAACAAAGGCAAGGTACGCTAGACATATACTTGAATCAAGACATCACCCCAGACGGTATTTTCACCAAAAGGGATAAAATTAGTCGGTCGCCGGAGACGAAATCGCGGGAGCTGCGCGGAAGTGACAAAGGAGGCAGCGCTCCAGTAAGCACAGCGGAGAGCGAGGGAAGCGAGAAAGTTGATGATAGCACAGCGGCAGATGGCGTCACAGGCCCCGTTACGAGCGAATCGAGCAAAAATGTAGCCGAGACGGCGGAGACAAGCGAGATGGGCCGCGCACATATAAACAAGCACGTAAACCAGCTGTCTGAGAGTATAGAAATGGGAAGTGATCTAGAAATCATCTTCAAGAAGATGCTTGATAAAGCCAAGAAAGAGTGGCTTGAGGAGGCAGAAGCAAGTCTGAGGAACAAAATAAATGAAGTAGGAATTAGTTGTATCAAAAAGATAGAAGAATTGGAAAGTGAGATAGATAGCTGTAAGACAGAAAATGCGACACTACGAAGGGCACTGTCAGATACACAAGCATGGATAGAAGAGGATTTATATGACAGAACTGAAGATAAAGCCAACCTATGGGAAGCGGTAAATGATCTAAAGAGCACAGTACAAGAGATTAATATCAACGAGAATAACAATAACTTACCAGCTAGTACGAAGGGCAATAGTGAGCAAGATAATCAAAACAACGCAAGAGATTTACTAAATGAAGCAAACCCAGTACCCATAGAGAAAAGCGAGGAGGAATTGTGTTATGATAACTACCCAGATAAACTAGGCATAGAAGAATGTAAGTACGAGCTGAGAGAAAGGAAAAGAAGGAAGCAGAATATATTAATACAGGGAACTGGGAAGCTAGAAGGTAACCTCATAGTGAAAGTACGAGAGTTGCTAGAAAATAGGCTAAAATCTCCAGTAGGTATTGAAAAAGTACAGGAATTACCGCACGGACTACTAGTAAGACTTTTCACAGTTAAAAATAAGGTTCAAATAATGAAAAGGAAGGCTGATTTTAAAGGAACAAGTATATGGCTCGACGATGACCGCACCAAGAGGGAAGAGGAAGTGCAATACTGGCTAGAATGGCTAGCTAGGGTTGAAAGAAATAAAGGAAACGAAGTCAGACTGGGTTTCCATAAAATAGAAATAAATGGAAAATGGGAAAAATGGGAAGAAGAAGAAGGAGACTTAATAGAAATTAAATCTCAAATTGAAGAAGACGGTAGAAGCCAATCAAGCCATGCAAGCGGGGGGAATACTGAGGAAAGGCAAGATGGGACTACGGCAGCAAGAAACGACACTCATCAGGCAGCAGCGGAAGTAACCAACATCCAAGCGAGTCAACTCAGGCAAGGGACAGCGTGACGACAAGTAGATATAAGTAAGTTAGGGGTATGGGACAGGGTAAATGAGAGTAGTAACTTTGAGAGTTTTAATGTAAGTCTTAATAATTCATCCGAGTCGAGTAAGATTTGTAATAGTTGTATGTCAGAGAGCGAAATAAACAAGAACAGTAAAAAATTTAAAATCTTGTCATGGAATATTGCAGGTGCGAAAACAGCCAAAGAATGCGAGGATTTTTTATGTGAGTATGAATGTGTGTGTCTGCAAGAAACGTGGGTCGAGGAGAATAATATAAGTAATTTTGTAAATAGTCTAAGCAAAGAGTATGTGTGGAAATGCAAAGCGGCAACTAGAGTGTCAGCCAAGGGGCGTGCAAAGGAGGGAGTGTTAATGGGAGTAAAGAAGTCACTTAACAGAAGATATGAATTTGTAGAATGGGGTTATGGGCTAGTAATAAAAAATCTGAAAATTGAGAAAGAAGATAAAATAAGAATAATAACTGTATACAGCAATGAAGGGGTAAGTGCACTGCTTACCGAGTTGAAAGCAATAGTAGAGGAAGGGATAGCAGAGGGTGAAAAAATCATACTGTTAGGGGATTTTAACGCGCGTATTGGCACCGAACAGGCTGTATCACTAGATAGGGATGCAGAGTTTGAAAGAAACTCTGAAGACAAAGTTCTGAATGGAGAGAGGAAAAAAATGTTAGAGTTTTGTGAAGAGTTCGGGGGAGTCATAAGAAACGGTTGCACCAAAGGGGACTGGGAAGGAAGCATAACCTACGTAGGGGAAAGGGGTAGCTCGGTACTTGACTTAGTTATCGAAATAAATAATTTAGGAGCAAAGTTAATAAACAATCTCAGAGTGATAGCGAGGACTGAATCAGACCATCTTCCAGTGGTATGCTGTGTAGGAGAGGAATATGATAGACCTGAAAGAAGCATTGAACAAACAGTAGGAGAGGCAAAATGTCCAATCCTATCGTGGGATAGGAATAAGGCGGCAGAGTTTGTTAAACGAATGGAAGATTCAATACTAGCAGAGAGTAAAGAAGGAGAAAAAAAGAATGCGGGGCGACAGGTAGTAAGCAGTGAAAGTTGGCAAAACAGATGGGACAATTTAATAAATGCGATAAGAGAGGTAGCTGTAAGTTTAAATATGGTTAAAAGAAGCAAGAATAGATATATCAGGCCAGAATTCAGGGGAGAAGCCAAAGTACAAAAGAAAAAAGTCTGGCAATGTTTAAAAAAATGGTTAAAATCCAAGAAAGAGGGAGATAGAAATCAGCTAAAAGTAGAGAGGAAAAAATTAAAGGTAGTAAGAGAAAAAATAAAAAAAGAGATTCTTGAAGGGAAATGGGAAAAAGTAGAAAAAGCAAAAAACATGCAAGAATTCTGGGAAGCTATAGCCTCCTTCAGGCCGAGAAAACAAATGAGAGGAGGAGCAATCTCAAAAGAAGTGTGGGTTAACCATTTTAAAAAATTGCTAAATGCGGGGGATATTCAAGGGGAGTCAGGCGGTCCTGGCAATCCTAAAGGGGCTGTGGGAAACGAGGTTGTGGAGCAAGTTGAGGACTGGGACAGGGCAATACTGGTAGATGAGGTACTATCGACATTGAGTAGAATGAAGGGTAAAAAAGCGCCATGGGAAGATGGGGTTCCAATAGACTTTTTCAAAAACCTCCCGAGGAAATGGACAGTGGAGCTAACTGAAATCTTAAATGAGCTATGGGATCAAGGGGAAATAATCAAAGGGTGGGAAATAGCGAGAATCATCCCCATTCACAAAGGAGGGGATGATATGATAGCAGCTAATTATAGGGGAATAGCGCTACTTAACACAGGTTACAAGATACTCACGAATATTATGGCTAGAAGACTAAGAGTATGGGCAGAAGACAACAATATATTCAGAGAAAGTCAAGCAGGGTTCAGAAAACACAGAAGCACGAGGGATCACATATTTGTGCTGAGCAGTATTATAGGAAATAAAATAAAAAACGAAGGTGGAAAACTCTATGTAGGTTTCGTAGATTTTAAGACAGCTTTCGATGTAGTAGACAGAGAGATTCTATTCAGTAAGCTGAGGGGGATTGGAATTGGGGGGAAAATGATAAAAATGATCGAAAAAATTTATAGTGTTACTAGGAATGAGATACTAACAGGGGAGGGCATCACAGATAGCTTTGATACATTCAAGGGAGTTAGACAGGGTTGCCCAATGAGTCCAACCCTCTTCTGTCTAAACCTGGACGATATAGATAAAATTTGGGAGAGGAAAAGAGACAATTTTCGTTGAGGAATTCATGACTCCGAACTTTCACTTCACACTAACTTTTGATGGAAGCCATTTCACAAAATATGATAAATATGTTTTGTTACAAGCTTTCATTTGAGTTCTCATATGTCACGAAAGTGTCTATCCGGACACAGTCCGTAAAAAACGGACTCACAATCCGTGTGAATTCTTGGAAATTCCGTTATCTTTTATCTGGCCGTGCCTATTCCGTAGCCGTTTTTATGCCGTTTTTTAGTCCGTGTCGTTTCCGTGGCCGTTTTTATTCATTTTTTTGGTCCGTTTCCGTGCCGTTCCCATGGCCATTCCGTTTCCGTTTCCGTGGCCGTGCCGTTTCCGGGCCGTTCCGTTTCCGTTTCCGTGCCATTTCCGTGCAGTTTCCGTGTGGTCTTCGTTTCCGTGCCATTTCCGTGTGGTCTCCGTTTCCGTATCCGTGCCGTGTCGTTTCCGTGCCGTTTCCGTGGCCGTTCCGTTTCCATGGCCGTTCCGTTTCCATTTACGTGCCGTGCCGTTTCCGTGGCAGTTCTGTTTCCGTTTACGTGCCGTTTCCGTGGCCGTTCCGTGTCCGTGCCGTTTCCGTGTGGTCTCCCTTTCCGTGGCCGTGCCGTTTCCGCGCCGTTTCCGTGTGGTTTCCGTTTCCGTGGCCGTGCAGTTTCCGTGCCGTTTCCGTGTGGTCTCCGTTTCCGTGGCCGTGCCGTTTCCGTTTCCGTGCCGTTTCCGTGGCCGTGTCTGTTCCGTTTCCGTGCCTTTTCTGTTTTCGTTTCGTTCCCGTGCCGTTTTCGTGGCCGTGCCATCTCTATTCCGGTGATATAGCCGTGTCGTTCCCGTGCCGTTTTCGTGGCCGTGCCGTCTCTATTCCGGTGATGTAGCCGTGCCGTTCACGTGCCGTTTCCGTGCCGGTTTAGGCAAACTAAGTGGATATTTTAAAATACACGTAGATTAATTACCAAATTCGGTTGTAAGGAACAATTTCGCAGGTTATTAGTATGAAAATGTAGACTTCAGATTTTACAAATGAATCTACTAAAAGTCTGTTTCTTGTTTTGTTACAAGGAGACCAGTGCTCTGCGCAGATCTTTTCTTCTAGTATAAATAAATGAAATACATTAGCGCGTTTCGCATGTTCTAACCTCAAACTTGGTGATATTTATGATATATTATGCAAAAGCATTCCCGCTCTCGTATTGCGGGACTCGGAAATATGATGTCCACAAATTTTTTAACTTATCATAAAGTTTCCTCTTGGAGGAAGCAAAAAATTTTCGTTGGAAACTGGTACCAGTGTCGAACCGTATTTTTATATTCTACTAGTGTTACGCGAACTTCGGCGCTCTGCGACTACAAGTTCATTACCACTTTTTTTAAAGCGGATTATTGTTTGTTAGGGTTAATACTATATGTGGGAATTTTCGCAACGAAGTCAGACACCTGGAACTTTTCCAAAATGGCGCTCGAAAGGGCTGCCAACCCGTTACTCTGACATAGGCGGTTTTGCGTTTGTCTTTACACCCACCCTCCCGCGCTCTGCGTGGCCTTCTAATCCTTTTTACCTGTGTGCGACCCCATATAAGAGGTCACCCCTCCCTTTGTATCGGTCACCCTTCTCTTCTTTCTAGTCAACCCTCCCATTTTTGTTGTGGTCTCTCCCGAAGAATATTGTACATAGAATGGTAGCGAAAAATCATGACGTCCGTTAGTTGGATGCAACGAAATCGTAACCCCCTACAAGAGGTAAATTTAGGGTAGTGATACATTGCTCATGTTGCAAATAAGTTTTTTATTGTATAATAATTAATCTTCAACGATTAGAACCGGTGCGGCAGCATTTCATAAATTTATCAATTTTTGTTGCATGGCAACGATGCGAACTTCACATTCATCTAAAAATCATTTATTTTTAATGTTTATTTAATCTGACTCTCAGAGTCTCAAACAATTTCAAATGCTGTAAAATCGTAATGAAACACTGGAATGGGGACTTTCAGTTCGCAGTATTCGGTATCCGTCACTTGTAAGGAAGTATGAAGATAGACCTTAATGTTGATGAAATTGTCTGCTACTGTACCATAACAAAGATGTACATTATTTTATGTTAAATGCGTTTTCATATAGTTTGATATAGAATGGAAATTTGAATTTTAATTACTGATTTACTATTCAATAAAATAAAATGTCAAATTGTCAATACCATTTTCGCAGTAACATTGTATCCTGTACTGAGCATAATGCATCTCTACTATCGCTATTTGAATAAAGACTCACGTTAGCAGTGACACCAGAGATGGTGACACTTGCAGAAACGCGTATTGTGCGTGCGAATTTTGTGAAATCAACAATTTTCACCTTCGTCGGAATTAAATTATCTGGGTAAGTAGCTGATCAATAACTTTATTCAAAATTATTTAGTTTTCACCTTGGACAGGCTTTTTGAAAGCTTATACCCTCATCGAGTATGAAACATTTTATTTGTAATTAGAAGCTTGTTTTTAGAGAGGATAGCACCATAAATCCAAGCGTAAGACGTAAGCAAGTGTGATATCAAATTTGTCAATTGAATACATATTTCAGCAGTTGCATATGCGTAATTAATGAAATAATCTATTGTTTAAACTGACGGATATTTACTCAATAGTAAGTTTGGATTGTTTGCGTTAATGTATCAATTCTCTTCAACATGGTGTTGTATGGTATGTAATTGTCAACAACATTTTATTTTGTTTGAAACTGACTCTATCGCTCGATGATGGTAGATTGAAAGGATAATAAAATGATAATAAAATACTGCATGAATAACAACTCGTGCCACCTCTGTTGTGCTATGTGTTCTGGATACACTTAGCGAGCTCTGCGGCTTTCGTGGCTACAATATTCGCCTTATTTTTGCATTTTATACACGTTTTAATTGTATTAGAATCCAGTTTGACGGATGTATTGTAACATATATATAAGATCGATTTTAGCTGTAAACTTAGTTGACTTTTGTCCTTGGCCGGTGCCACATTACCATCGAGTGGCACCGGTCGCGTTTATTACTTTTGTTTAAAGTTTTTCGAGCGTCATTCTTTGTAAGTTGTTTAATTTTTGTAACGGATTTTGTAACGTTTATTTAATTCTTTTGTAATTTCTTTAAATTTGCGAATTGTAATTTTTAGCGCCGTCTGCGGTTTTCACGTCGTCGATGTAGCGCACGACTCATTTTTAAACTTGGTAATTTATAGTGTTTTAGTTATTGTAATTTCTATTTGTTGTTGTAAAACTTTAATAATAAAATTTAATATTTTGCTTAGCCACTGATGAGGGGGTAAAATTACCCCGAAACGTATGGCGTAGTATAAACATTTTAGCTCGAAGAGACGCATTTTATTATCCTTTCAAACATTTTATTTTATTTCTCTACATAATCTTTATTATTAGAATTTTTTACTCGATATAGCTTTTGAAACATACTCGTTATTAAATTACTCTTAACTTTAAATTAGGAAAAATCAAATAGAACGCTATATTTTTGTATGGATTTTCATCTGAGTGATAGAAGCGAGGTCTCTTCGAGATTGCAATATTTTCTGTAAATTGTTGTTCTCGAAAAGATAAAACTTCTTGTCGTGCAATTGTAAAATCGTATTTCTTTTAAAAATTAGTATTAGCACATTCGACTAGAATAGGATAATTAGAACAAATCCTATCGGCGTGAAACAACATTGCCAATCAACCTATTATATAGAAAACATATCCTCTCCTGAAAACGTGTTGACTAATTAATTGTTTGATTCGTTTCCTTTTTTAATATACTGGCAACGTAATGATTTGCGAATAATAAGTTGGATTAAAGTGTAATAAACAGACGGTGAAACCAATTCATTGTAACAAAAAAAGACAAACGATGTGCCTAAACACATATCTGTTAAATGTAATAACAATGAAAAGACAAAGGAGCCGTATCTTCTTTTTATGTAAAATGATTACAACATACATGTTGAAGCTGCGCTCGTTTATTTCCTAGTCACTTGATAATAATGCGAAATTTTTAAAAGTTGTATTGTTAGAAAAACCTCCATGCAGCTTTACATTCTTTTTTCCAATGTTGGAATACAATAATTTCAAATAAAGTATTTAAAACTGAAGATTTGACTTAAGTGTATTCCTTTCTACTTTCCTTTAATGTACCTACAATATATCAATAAATTTCTAAATTCAATTAAAATTATTGTGCAAATCAGCAGTATTGGGGTAATCACATGCGCTTGCATACTTAATAGAAGAAAAATTAATTTCATTTACAATAATTAAATTAATTGTTAAATTAAACGTTTTAATTAAAAAAAAGCGCATTCACAGTTGCATCTAAGAAATTGAAATTGAGTCTGGTTATCGGTTCGATTATTCACTCAATATGTATAGTTTGAAATTTGGTTGCATAAAATTTTTTGTATAAGAAAAGTTAAGAATAGCATGTCTAAATTTTTATAATACAAAATTCTTCTCCTTCCTCAAGCATTTTTGTGTGAACCGAATTTCTTGTGAAGAGGTTATGGTCGCAGACTTACCGCCTTACCGATTCGGACTCTCACGATAGAGATGCGATAGAGACGGTGAAAACCTTAGGGTATCCCTGCAGCAATAAGAAGAATCCGTTCCAATGCACCGTTCCGCCCAATACAAAAAATTCGATTCAAAACAGAGGAATCGAATGAAGCGCTGCGTAGAGCGATTCTGCACTATAGTCGGGTTCCCTGGGGGTTTTCATTACATTGTTTGTGCCACTAAAAATGTTATTGTTGGAATTAGTAGGTATTAGTGCACTGATAACTACCATAAAGTCTCTACAATTTACCTACCCCGAAACATTGTCAATATTGCAAAAAAGTTAAAAAATGTATTTTTTTGATGTGAAACATCTATTGGGACGGGGGGGGGGGGTAAAGAGAGCGAAGGCAAGAAAATTTTCCTCTACGATGCTCAGCACAGATAAAGACTCTTCCAAATGGTGCCGGAAACGATGGCCGACCCGTCACTCGGACTTCGGCGTTTTTTCTCTGCGACTCTATGATCGCTACCATTTTTTTCGAAGGGATTTTGTTTTCATTTTCAATTTTATTGATGTACAATATTCTTCGCGAGAGACGACCACAAAAATGGGTGCGTTGACTAGAAAGAAGAGAAGGGTGACCGATACAAAGGGAGGGGCGACCTGTTATATGGGGTCGCACACAGGTAAAAAGGTTTAGAAGGCTACGCAGAGAGCGGGTGGGTGGGTGTAAAGACAAACGCAAAACCGCCTAAGTCAGAGTAACGGGTCGGCAGCCCTTTCGAGCGCCATTTTGGAAAAGTTCCAGGTGTCTAACTTCGTTGCGAAAATTTCCACATATAGTATTAACCCTAACAAACAATAATCCGCTTTAAACAAATGGTAACGAACTTGTAGTCGCAGAGCGCCGAAGTTCGCGTAACACTAGTAGCATATAAAAATACGGTTCGATACTGGTACCAGTTTCCAACGAAAATTGTTTGCTTCCTCCAAGAGGAAACTTTGTGATAAGTTAAAAAATTTGTGGACATCATATTTCCGAGTCCCGCAATACGAGAGCGGGAATGCTTTTGCATAATATATCATAAATATCACCAAGTTTGAGGTTATAACATGCGAAACGCGCTAATGTATTTCATTTATTTATACTAGAAGAAAAGATCTGCGCAGAGCACTGGTCTCCTTGTAACAAAACAAGAAACAGACTTTTAGTAGATTCATTTGTAAAATCTGAAGTCTACATTTTCATACTAATAACCTGCGAAATTGTTCCTTACAACCGAATTTGGTAATTAATCTATATGTATTTTAAAATATCCACTTAGTTTGCCTAAACCGGCACGGAAACGACACGTGAAAGGCACGGCTACATCACCGGAATAGAGACCACACGGAAACGGCACGGAAACGGAGACCACACGGAAACGGCACGAAAACGGAGACCACACAGAAACGGCACGGAAACGGAAACGGCACGGCCACGGAAACGGAGACCACACGGAAATGGCACGGAAACGGAGACCACACGGAAACGACACGGCACGGAAACGGAAACGGCACAGCCACGGAAACGGAGATCACACGGAAACGGCCTGGAAACGGCACGGAAACGGAAACGGAACTGCCACGGAAACGGCCCGGAAACGGCACGGAAACTGTACGGCCACGGAAACGGCACATAAACGGAAACGGAACGGCCACGGAAACAGCACGGCCACGGAAACGGAAACGGCACGGAAACGGCACGGCCACGGAAACGGAGACTATACGGAAACGGCACGGAAACTGCATGGACACGGAACGGCCACGGATACGGCACGGCCACGGAAACGGCACGGAAACGGAGACCACACGGAAACAGCACGGAAACGGCACGGAAACTGCACGGACACGGAACGGCCACGGAAACGGCACGGAAACGGCACGGCCACAGAAACGGAGACCACACGGAAATGGCACGGAAACGGAGACCACACGGAAACGACACGGCACGGAAACGGAAACGGCACAGCCACGGAAACGGAGATCACACGGAAACGGCACGGCAACGGAAACGGAAACTACACGGAAACGGCACGGAAACGGAGACCACACGGAAACTGCACAGAAACGGCATGGAAACGGAAACGGAACGGTACGGCCACGGAAACGGAAACGACACGGACTAAAAAACGGCTACGGAATAGGCACGGCCAGATAAAAGATAACGGAATTTCCAAGAATTCACACGGATTGTGAGTCCGTTTTTTACGGACTGTGTCCGGATAGACACTTTCGTCTGGCTAGCGTCCGACGGCGGCGTGTGTACTGACGTACCTTATACTTGCCATCGTGGCGCTACCGCGCCCTTTGATTAATATGTGTGTATTTATCGATAAATTCTTTAACTCAGACATCAAGTCCCAGTTCTCTAGGCGTTTTCATAAAACAGATTTCCTTATCGGAAGACACAAGTTTTTTCCCGTTGCTGTAATTTTTTCTTTTACAACATTATTTTCACATCTAATGAATGTTTTTTTGGCTTTTCTGACTTACTCTGTTTTGTTCGCTAGATCCCATAGAACATTCTCATCTACTTTTTTTACCGTCAATCTTTCCTAAAAATTTTTTAATTTGTTCCAAAGTCTAATTTTGGTACATTTATGCATTTATTAGAGAGAGATGGAAAGATAGTCCCTTCGGCTAGAGCTTAATTTGCTCTATCTTAAAAAATGCTTTTTAAAATTGATTTTAAATAAAACTAAACAAAGATAAATAATGAGCATGGATATATTGATTATATTTAATGGTTTATTGACTTTTATATAAGTCAAATATCCTTGAAACTATTATATATGGAGTATATGGCACCCGGGTGCGCTTTTTAAATTATAAAATCTCGTTTAGTTTATTTTAATTATTATAAATGTTAAAACTGATTATATGGGGATATTCTATAGCATTTTTATAATCTAGTTCAACAAAATTTCGATGAATTATGCTAATATTTCACTGTTTTACCTAAATTTTTTGATGCGATAAACAAGTCATGTTTAATTAATAAACTTCTACTTTTTAATAAATGAGCTGTTATATTTATGTATCACAGAGAAACCAAGGCCTGTGACATTCTGAGACTTTCACAAGTTCTTTTATAATGAGTTAAACTAATACAAGAAATTTCATATATTATGCAGGGAAAAAAATTCAGCTAGGGGATCTTATAGAGAATAATATCTTATTTCCTTATTTTTTCAACTAAATGTCAGTCTAAGTATATTTGACAGGTGGGCTCTAAACCACGAGTCTCACATTTTTCCTTATTTTCACAAAGTTTACAGGTATTATTATTATAATATACAGATTAAACGGCATAACCTGTTCAAATAATTTAATACACAAATTATCACCAACATAACACTAAAAATCATTTAGTAATGGATTACATTCGAAACAATCCTCACACATAGTTTTAATTTAGAGTTTATATCACTAATCATTATGCTGAGTTACGCTGTATAATCTATTAAACTTGAACTACCTTTCAATTTAATAAATACTACTGCTAAGAATCGTAGTTTAAATCATCTCTGATACAACTGTTCACATTTTAAAAAATAAAAATGACAATCGAAACACTTTGAGTATAATCAATGATTATCGTCAAAATGCTATGGAAGTCAACAAATAGGAAAACTTATTGCACTCTTGAGTTAACTTCCTAATTTAACCAACACTAACAACCAGAGCATAGTTGAAAAATCACCTCTATTAAAAATAATATCCTCATTTTCAAATAATTTTTTCTCTCTTGTGAACATATCAACATTTTGAATATAAAAAGACACTATCACTATCCATTTGTAAATTCTTCGTAAGTAGTAAAAAAAGATTATGCTATTTATGAATGAAAGTTTAACAGTTTACCTCGGCAGCTGTATTTGGTTTTTCAAAAGTTTCAATATTATAATTTTAATTTTAGACATTTACTTTTTAGCACTTTTTTCAACTTCACATAATAATCGTTTGATAATACTTTTCATAATTTTATTCTCGTTTAAAACAACACAATCACTTTCTGTATACAACTTATAATAAGTTCACTTTTTAACACTTTTTTTATGGTACATTCCACCCGATCTGGATAGAGAAAGAGTCTATAATTCACAGCAAGAGGTGGATAGTCCTCCATAAGGAGACGATCCTCCATAAGAAAACAATCCTTCACACTAGGAGATGAATTACTTATTATCAAAATAAAAATCTTCCGCTTGCACCAGGTATTCTACAACTTAATAAATACTAGCGAAAAAATACCTCGCTCGCTGACGCTCGCTCGGTTACATTTTGATTCTGACTTTTTTTCGTTTTGTAAAAAAAAATAGTGATTTTTGAGCAATCGATTTTTTTAGCCTTTTCATATTATTAAAAATAATATTCTGAAAATTCAAATTTGGATAGAAATGCATAAATATACGTTTAAATATGTATAAATATGTTTAAATATGTAATAAAGATTTAAAATTCGTTAAAATATAAACAAAATTTTGTAATGCATGACGTATTAGTGTCTTATAACACTAACAAGTAACAATAACATAGGTACAATAACATAGGTAACATAGGTAATAATAACATTTCAAATTTGCAATTTTACAATTACAGACTCAGTGTAAGAAATGGATTTAATCCATACTTAAATCTAGGTAAGGTATCTCAACAGGCAATAATAGATGCATTTGTTAAAGTCGAGAGTTCCAGATTATATTTTATAAGAAAGAATCAAAATGTTTTACGAAGTGATTGTTATAAAGGTGTAATGGATTATTTGCATAAAAAAAAGAATGAGAAGGTATGAAAATTGGTAAAATGTTTATATTCCCATCAAATTCTACCGGAAGTCCTAGGCAGTTGAAACAAAATTATATTGATTCTATGTCACTGGTTAATCGTTACGGAAAACCTGATTTATTCCTAACAATGACATGTAATCCCAATTGGAAAGAAATAACAGAAAATTTAGAAAAATACGAAAGTTCAATTGATCGACCAGATCTCGTGACAAAAGTATTTCAACAAAAATTAAAGGAATTTAAAGAATTAGTTATAAAAGATGGAATTTTCGGAAAACCCATCGCTTATACATATGTTATATAATTTCAAAAGAGAGGACTACCCCACATGCATATGTTGTTATTTTTGGACAAAAACTATAAACTTGATACTCCTGAAAAAGTAGATGATTTAATAAGTGCAGAAATCCCAAATGAAAATATATATCCGCAATTACATAGCATTGTAAGACAATTCATGATTCACGGCCCTTGTGGAGAAATAAATATAAATTCTCCTTGCATGGATAAAAGTACAAAAAGTTGTACAAAAAACTTTCCAAAAAATTACAATAATAAAACAAGTTTTCAAGCAACAGGATATCCAATATATAAACGAAGAAATGATGGTAGAAAAGTTATTTATAAAAACAGAAATTCTCTAAGAGCAGCTGACAATCGTTATGTTGTCCCCTATAATCCATTCTTATTATAAAAATTTAACTGTCATATTAATGTAGAAGTATGTTCAACAGTTCAATGTATTAAATACTTATTTAAATATTGTTATAAAGGTCATGATTGTGCTTTTATTGAAATTCGTAATGCAGACGTCAATTTTGCAGACAATAATAATGATATAAATGAAACTTCAAATAACGACGATATAGAATACAAATACGATGAAATAAAGCAGTATCTTAATACAAGATATTTGAGTCCTCCAGATGCTATGCATAGATTATTAGAATATTCTTTACATCAAATTTCACATACAATAAAACGATTAGCTGTTCATGATAAAGATGGACAATATATGTACTTTGAACATGGACAAATTTAAATCAAACGGATGTTGAAGCAAAGAATTATTTGTATTCCGAAATACCAATACATTATACATTTGATGAGAAACTGAAAAAATGGAACAAAAGAAAAAAAAGTACAAAACCCATTTTAAGCAGAATGTATTTGGTAAGTCCGAAAGATCGGGAACGATATTTTATTAGATTGTTACTTTTGCATGTCAAAGGACCAACATCATTTGAAGATTTGCGTACTGTTAACGGAATTTTATATCCTACATTTTATGAAGCTGCTATAGCCAAACAGCTTGTTAATGAAGATGAAGAATGGGACAAATGTTTGCAAGAAGCAGTACAAATAGATTTTCCTACAGTACTATCTGAATTGTTTGCTTTTATTTATATTTTTCACAATCCTGTAAATGCACGAGATTTATATGAAAAATACAAATGTCATTTTTATCATTTTAAACTTAATGAAACCGTAGGTGAAAATATGGCATTAAATTCAATTGATAAAGTCTTACAAGTTAACGGATTTTCGTTAAGTGACTTTCACTTGCCTCCTATAAGTTCTTATGTTGAAGATTACGATGGTGCAATGAATGTGTATGAAAAAGGCAACATGCTACATAATTTACAACCCGAAGTTAAATCTCTCAATCTTCATTAAAAAAATATCTATGATAAAGTTTTCGAAAGTTTAAGTTGTAAACAGGAGATGTGTATTTTTGTTGATGGACCAGGTGGGAGCGGAAAAAGTTAATTACTTAACGTTTTAATATACTACTTAAAATTATACATTATACCATTTTTATGTGTGGCTTGGACCGGTATTGCAGCAAGCTTATTGGATAATGGAAGAACAGTACATACTACATTTAAATTACCATTGAATATCACTGATTGTACAACTTGTAATATTAAACCTAATTCTATAAACGAAAAAAAATTAAAAGATGTACAAATTATAATCTGGGATGAAATCTCTATGACATCGAAATTTGCATTTGAAGCAGTTGACCGTCTTTTTCAAGATTTATGCGACACAAAAGAAGTGTTTGGTGGTAAACTTATGCTTGTAGCAGGAGATTTTAGACAAACATTACCAGTTGTTCGCCATGGTAGTCGTATTGAAGTAATTGAAAATTCAGTAAAGTTTAGTCACTTATGGTCTTACTTTAAACGCATGACATTAACTGAAAACCTCCGAGTATCTAACAATGATAACAATTTTAAACAATGGCTACTAAATTTGGGCGACGGAAAACGTTCAAATGTATTCGAAGAAGAAAATGAAGTATTAGAAATACCCTTTGACCTAATATCAGAAGAAGGAGACATTATAACAGAAATATTTGGAAACAACATAAAATTTGATGACAAAACATTAAAAGATAAAGTTATTCTAGCTCCGAAAAACGATGATGTGATTGATATCAATAATAAAATACTGACTATTCTGGAAGGATGCTACATTGAATATCTTTGTATAGATACAGCTGAAGATGACAACGGAGAAAACTTTGATGCTATGTTACCTACGGAATTTCTAAATTCCTTAACTCCCAATGGACTTCCTCCGCATAAATTAAAATTGAAAATTGGAACAATTATACTTTTATTAAGAAACTTGAACATTAATGAAGGTCTTTGTAATGGAACTCGATTGGCAATAAAAAATCTTTTTACGTATTCAATTCAAGCAGAAATTTTGAGCGGAAAAAATATTGGAAAATTAGTAATGATACCGAGAATAACTTTATCACCATCTAAAGAGGAAGTGCCATTTAATATGCGCCGAAAACAATTTCCTATTAGGTTAGGATTCGCAATGACAACAAATAAATCACAAGGTCAGTCATATGAAAAAGTTGGTGTCTATCTGCCATCGTCAGTATTTAGTCACGGTCAATTGTATGTTGCCCTATCTAGGGTAAAAAATAGAAAAAATTTGAAATTATTTTTAATGAACAATGCCAAAATAGAAGAAAACAATAAAAAAAATAAAAAAATATACACTAAGAATATTGTATACAAAGAAATTTTATAATCTTGCTGTTGAAATTGCAAAAAAATGGCTGCAGCATCTATTAAAATGCAGCGCTGAAACTACAGAAAACGGCCGCAGCATTTATTAAAATGCAGCGCTGAAACTATAGAAAACGGCTGCAGCATTTATTATTAAAATTATTTAAGGCAAAAAAATGTCTTGAAATTCGGCTGCAGCATTACCTAAAATGCAGCGCTGGAACATGACTCTCGAAATTAAACCTTACCAACACGTCCCCGCCGTGAGAGTCGGGCAGCATATATGCTGGCAACCGTTGAAAGGAATGGAAACATAACACTAAAAATTAATTTAATTATTAAAAAAAGGGAAGGGTGACCAGTACGCAGGGGAAGGGTGCCCAGAAAAAAGGGAAGGGTGACCCGTTGTATGGGGCTGTACACAGATAGACAGCTTTATAAGGCCGCGCTTCGCACGGGCCACCATAAACACCATATCATCTGATTTGTAATTACAGAAATAACATTTATACCATGAAAAAACGATAAATTTGCCGTTCTAATTTAAAAAAATCCGGTATTCTAAAGAAAGTTATTTAGTAATTCAGAGTTACCGGAGAACCGGAGAAAAAGTGTTTCACTTTAATATAATATAAGATTACTCTATATCTTGTTCACTTTGAGTATAATATTGTTTACCTTCCAATAATTGCAGAAAAATTGAAATGTAAAATGGTCAAATTAAAGAATGCGTGATTATCTTTCAAATAGTATTAAGAACGTTTAAAAAAGTCGAAAATCAAAAAAATTTATCATTGGCGAAAAAAAAGTTCTTTGAAACGCAGTAAAAATTCAAAAATTTTAAGATAAATAAAAACCCATAGAAACACCATAGACCACCATAAACACCATATCATCTGATTTGTAATTACAGAAATAACATTTATACCATGAAAAAACGATAAATTTGCCGCTCTAATTTAAAAAAATCCGGTATTCTAAAGAAAGTTATTTAGTAATTCAGAGTTACCGGAGAACCAGAGAAAAAGTGTTTCACTTTAATATAATATAAGATTCTTACTTCACAGCATAATGAATACTGCAGATCATAAATATTTATAATTCAAACTTTTTTCAATGACAATATAACCTCCCAAAAGTACCTGAAAAAGAAAAGAGAACATTTAAACAAAGTATCAGTTCACAAAACCTTGATTTATATTGTATATTAATAAATCACAATCATAACACTAAATACTTATCTAATCTAATTATACACTATTAATCATGTTGATCATAATGAATGAAATTGACTTATTTCTCACTGTTTTTAAATGACACTGTTTTAAAATATTAAACTTATGATATATTTCGCTCTATCACAATATTTTATAATAATATGTTAAATTATTAATTAAAATATTTACGTTGATTATTATAAACATAAACAATATTTCACCGTAAAACATCGTCTGCATCTGCTCAGCATGTACAAGTAGATCTATATTGATGTATGGTGTGCTATATATTATTACGGAAATACGTAGAGCTGACGTAACCGGAAGAATTGTTCAGTTTTCATTCTTCTCTCTTGATGAGAATCGAGGGGCTCGAACTTTCACTTTACAATATCTGTTGATAGAAGCATTTTCAGAAAATGTGACCCTGATGTGATTTTGTTAGTTTCGTCTCAAGCTTTCGTTTGAGTATTTCTATGTGACAAATAATACTGTCAAAGTGAAGAAAACCGTAAGTCGAGTTTTCAACAATGCCTATGAGATGTATGATAGGGTCTGGCTAGCGCCCGACGGCGGCGTACGTACTCACGTACCTTATACTTGCCATCGTGGCGCTACCGCGCCCCTTGATTAGTCTATATCAGAAGTTTACAACTTCGTATATTGGTTGATTTGAGTCTGAAGCCTTTCTTATGAATATGAGGAAATCCACGCAAAAACGACACCTAGATGTTCCAAAAAATGGCCCATTTTCAAAAATTCACCTCTCAACAAATTTTTTTCTTTTTTGTTATATCATACAGATTATAAAACCATTGCTGAACAAGACGTTCGAGTTTTGTGACAAGGTTTTATAAACTCTTGAATGAGCCGGTATAACATGAAAATTTTGATTTTTTAAAACATTTTTTTGTCTCTAAATGCAGTCTATAATTTGACAATCTATATGCCAAAACAAAAACGAAAACATTTGGTTGGGAGGTGTACTCCCCTTTTGAAAATTGGCCATTTTTTTGGAACACCTATAAGTGTCGCTTTTGCATGGATTTCGTCATATATGTATTTTATACCGCATACTGTAAATTTCTACAATAATCATGCTTTCTTTTCATGGAATGTGTCATTTTTGATTATAGACTATTCTATTATTGTAATAAAGATTAATAATGTATATACTGATGTATATTGAACGTTTGCATATAGTATGCTATAGGCATAACATTATATACATTATTAATTTAGCATGGTATTTCAAAAAAAAATTAAAAACATAACATAATATTAAATAATCTGTTTGATATTATGTAATAATTTCAGTTATTTTTGCATAGTGTAATATTTTGAATGGCTATTATTGCTTCTGCTTTAGTAGTTAGGGTAGCGCTGATACCACGCCGAGCGGGTCTCACGCCACTTCCTCAGTCGATAAGGTAGATTTGCTCAGTGCGTAACTCAGTCGATAAAAGTAGGTCACTATAAGGCCCCCGCCAGCAGCGTCACCCAGTCGCGAGTTCGCCAGCCCGCCAGCAGCGTCACCCAGTCGCGAGTTCGCCAGCCCGCCAGTACGCCAGTCTCCCCACCCAGTCGCGAGTATGCCAGCCTCCCCACTCAGTACGCCAGTCTGCCCACCGAGTACGCCAACCTCCCCACTCAGTCGGTATGGCCCCAGACTCCCCACCCGATCGCGAGTACGCCAGCCCGCGACGACAGCCCGCGAGTACGCCAGCACCACCAGCGCTACCGCGCGCCACCAGCGCCACCTCGTTTTAAAAAGAGTTTAAATAAGTGTTTAAAAAGAGTTTAAATATTTGTGCTATCAGTTTTCTATTTTCACATTACAGCTTATACTTGAAAGCCTGTTTTAACATATGCGGGATGCTATGCAGATTCTCTCTAAGAGGCGCTACGCCTTCGATTGATTACGTGTGAAAAGTCGTCCGAAAAAATACCCTTGCTCCTGCGCTTTTCCATTTGATTTACACCTCCCCGCTTTGTGTAGAACCTCTGAAAATTTGCTCGAAAACAGCTCCCCCTCTCTTGCGCTTTCCATTTAGTTTTCACGTCCCCACTTTTTCGAAAAAAGACTTAACACAGACTCTCTCTTAGAGACGCTTCGCCCTCGATTGCTTACCTCGAAAACATCATCCGAAAAAGTTCCCTTTCTCCTGCGCTTTTCCATTTGATTTACACATTTTCGAAAACACACAGCGAAGGACTAGCTAGACCTTCTTATTGTAACGAACTTAACGCCGGCGCTACGTTTATGAGTATTGAAGACGCTTCCCTTTCTCTAGCGTTTTTCCATACATATCTATTACCCCCACTTTTAGATTTTAAGGATGGATTGACACTGCGAATAGCCTCCCACTCTCGCGCTTTAACATACATTTCACTAGCCCCCACTTTTCACAAATCTGTGATGCGAAAGGCAATTTTTCTAGCAGATTTATCCTTATTAATATATAAGGGAAGCGAAGTCTAGTTCATGTTTTTCTGCATATACTCACGCACGCAGTTACAGTGTTACCGTCTTGCTATTGGAAAGACCTTGGTAATTAATATTTTAATAATTTAGTATAGAGAGAGAGAGAGAGAGAGAGAGAGAGAGAGAGCGAGAGAGAGAGAGAGAGCGAGAGAGCGAGAGAGAGAGAGAGAGAGAGAGATATTTAAACCCCGAGCACATCGAGTGAGAAAAGTGCATCAACTGAGACATCTTTTATTATAGCACGAATAATTGGAACTGTGGATTTGAATAAGTTGTGCTATAAAGTTTAATAAGATGCTTCTATCGCTCGAACTGTGTGAATGGTTAGAAATGAGAATCTATGCATCTATGGCTCGAAACGTCGGCGAGAATAAAAAGTTCAAAATTGCTCGAAGAGATGCATAGATTCTCATTTCTAACCATTCTGCTATAAAGTTTCATATGATACTAGTGACATATGTGTACAACATCGCTCTACTCGAGCGCTATTTACACACTGTGCAATAACGAGCCATCTTAATACACTATTCTAGCTTATTCTCTCTCATATTCGCTATAACTTGCAGTGATTCGTACTCTTACTCTTATTCATGTATTCAAATAACTCTTATGTACGTAATAGATATTAAGGAGAATGCTATCTGTTAATTTCGCGAATTTATTAGGACTTGAATATCGGAGAAGTTGTTATCTTCGGTGCATGTAGTAGTTTGATTGTCTCTCGATTCAGATATCTTCCCTTTAGGCTGCCTTGCGTCAATTATCTCGTTGAACCAGTCACTTAGTATTACGATATTTTACGAGTCGCGTTTAAGTTTATTGAGTGTGAAGAAACTAGAGAATAAGTGTTGCCGAATACAGTGTAAGTTATTTCTCTATTATATTTCTCTATTAAGTGAGTGAGTGAGGTAATTAAAGAATATTCTTTACATGCATGAGCAAAAATGTAGCGTTTCAGTAGATATTTTATTATTATTAGCGTCACTGTCTCTCTCTTTTTCTTATTTATATATTATGCTCTCGCGCGTTCATGCTTAAATTCATGTGTGCACATTTTATCAATGACGCTTTTATTTATTTATTAATTTATCTTTCAGCTGCTGAATACTAAAATGGAGAATTTTCAAGTGAATAATCCATCAGCGTCCGAGGACAATGAACAGGTTTTTTCTCGTTCACGATTGATATTGTAGAATAATAATTATAAAATAATTAATTATGATTCTTTAATTTCAGGATAATCTAGATCTCTCACTAGGTCTTGAGTACATTCTGAATGAGAAACAAATATTAAACGATGAGCAACTGCAGTGTACGAATAAAGAAATGCAGGAGCTGTTTAAAGATTTACTTCCAGTACTGGACGATGTGAGTAAAGATCTTCGGAAAGATCATCAACTACCACCAGCACCACCAGTCATTGACTTGACATACGAGTCAATAACTTCAGCTGCTCCGTATGGAAATCTTAACGTTCCCTTATTTTTCATATTAAAATACTCGGATATGAAGCATTACGTCGGTCCGCTGGAAAAATCGGTACTAATTTTGCAGGAGCAAAATACGGCCATGTTAGTAGAGATGCGAAAGCAGAATCGACTACTAGAGAAGTTAATGAAACAGCAATCAGTATCAGAACAAAAAGTAGGACCACGCATAAAAAGAAAAACAACACCAAGAAAAAGTGCAGTCAAAAAGAAAAAACCTAATTCAACTAACAGAATTTTTCAAGAAATCCTGAAAATATCTAATATATTAAAAAATAGTGACAAAAGAGAACAAAAAACGTTAATGTACTAGTGTAATTATACTTATCATATTGTAAATAATAACAAGTTTTTTATTGTATAAAAATATAAATGATATACATATTTGCATTATATGTACATTATTGTATATGTTTGTATAATCATGTACAATAATCTAGAATGTAATGTATAATTATGTCGAATATAATAACACCGGATATAATGTATAGAGCGTCGAATTTAGTAAAATAATATCATATATATAGTGTATAATAAACAATATATCTATTATAATTTATATATAACTAAAAAAATGCACTTTTCATATCAATGCACACAATATCCTCGAGATTCTCCTCCATCAAATCGATGCATTCGGGTTCCAAGTCGATGTATTTAGGAGGCTCTAAGTCAATGTATTCGAGACTCCTGAGGCTCTAAGTCGATGCATTCGGGCACCGAGTCAATGCAAATCGGCTCCAAATTCTCCGACTCCCTATCGCTCTCATCCTCTATCGGCACCCAATAGAATATATTGAGTGTATGGGTATTGAGTCAAAAAGTTTACGGTTCTTTAACATACTAACCCGTCAAACGATCACCTTAATAATTGACAATCAATTACTTAAATATTTATTAGTTTCTTTGATTAATATTTTGACGAATAAATAATCTGAAGAATTTTAGCTTATTTCTTTAGTTATGGACGTGTTGAAATTTTTCAGAATTTACGTCTTACTTCTGTTAACAGCATTCGAAAACTGAGATGCATTTACTATGTTCCAACGACTCATCAAAAAGAGAGAGAGAAAGGTTAGCTGATATATTATCAGCATAGTCCCACAGAGTAATACGCTAGAGAGAATATTTTGTATACCTGTGTAGCGAGCGCACAAAGCAACTTCTGCTACACTACATCCCCTCCTCTCACTGTTACCGCTACAGTCATAAGATCACTGTTCTGTTTTACCCGTCGCGTGCGCGTATACTACAGTCTCTCTAAATCTCGATCCCTCTCTCTCTATCACACAGGATCACTAACAACTTCCTGTTTTACCCTTCGTGTGCTATACATGTGAAGCACGTCTTCTGCTAAAGTCTCTCTCTCTCTCTCTCTCTCCCCGCATCTCTCTGTCGCAACCAACAGGATCACTAACAAATTCCTGTGTTACCCTTCTTTAAGCATATGTAAGAGAGCAAATCTGTGTGTGTGTGTGTGTGTGTGTGTGTGTGTGTGTGTGTGTGTGTGTGTGTGTGTGTGTGTGTGTGGGTGGGTGTAGAAAAAATGAGCAAATCATTTTTCAAAGACAATAAAGACTTTCAACAAAGTTCTCAAAACTGAAAAGTTATCAGTGCAGCAGAACCAGCGTATTTTATGCACTATTGCAAAAACTGAATGTATGAGAGCAAGATTAAACGTTAAGGCTCCAGGAATAAGTTGTAGTGGAGCACAAAAAGCAAAGAAAAAAGATACAGTCACTGACTGGGTGCGTTGGGTTGATTTAAATAGTGTTTTTCAAAACCGTATGAGAACTGCTGTTATTGCAAATTTAACTCATATCGATCTTGTAAAATTCTTAGAAGATGCGGCTGTTTTGTTTTCACGGAAAATAAAAACTATACTACGTACAAATACTCAAGCATTAAAGGTAAATACAGTTTTGTCATGTAAATTTACAAAAACATGTGTTAAGAATGATGAAGAGGAAGAGTGTATTGAAACAAAATACTTTAATACTGAGAATCATGATATTTTATATGGCTCACTGTTAGATAAATGGTTTGAGGACAATGTCACTCAACCGTTACTCACGCAAATTAAAGAATTTCAAGAGCGGGACTCTGGTTGGAGTCTACAGTCTATAGAAAATATACAGTTAAATATTAATAAATTTAATCCAATGCGTAGCGGTGGCTCTTATATACCCTTGCCAAAATATATTGAGAGAAAGAAAGCATGTATCAACGTTAAAAATTCTGATAATATGTGTTTCGCATGGGCAATTTTGTCAGCCTTATATCCTGTACATGGTCAATTTCATCCTAACAGATTGAGTAATTACTTCAAGTATGAAAATACATTAGATATAAGTGGTATTGAATTTCCTGTTTCATTAAAGAATATAGCAAAGTTCGAGAAGCAAAATAGATCGATCTCCATAAATGTTTTTGGATTAGATAACAAAAATATCATTCCTCTCTATTTAACAGCCTATAAAAAGAGTAATCATGTGAATCTTCATCCACTAATGCAGCTTTCATTTTTTCTTTTTTTGATCTAAACGTTTATATTCTGTAGAGTTTACGCTGTGCACTTTCTTTTGCAGATCGAACAGTATATCGTTTATCTTAACAATTTCAGACCCAATGCTTTCAGTTTCTCGAACAGATTCAAGAACTTTTTCATTTTTATTCTTAATCAATTTTCTCACAGACTTCAAATTTGTAGCATCATTTGGATCAGTAGTATTACCTACGTTGCATAGCTTTCGATTCTCTAAATCAAAATTTCCATCACTAGTCAGCTTGAATCCTATTCCAGGAGGTCCTCGTAATACGTCAGCGTGAACGAGACGTCGTCCGAACACATCGATGCTCATTTTGATACTGAAGCGATTATTCCAGCCTCACGAAGTTTCCCAACGATTGACTGTATTTCATTAAAATGATTATTATTACCAGCGGACGTTTCAGCTATAAGTAATCTCAAACGATCTACAAGTTCGTTTGGATCGTCCCAGTAGCGGTAATCTATATGGGTGTGACTTTGTGCTATTTTATATAAGCCAGTTCCAATTTTAGCTGGCCGAAGCTTTAAAATTTTACTTATGTAATTTGTATACTTTTTACTTGCTGTTTCTCGAATACTCTCAGTTGCACTGTAATATTTTTTGTGTGCATTCGTATCCTTCAAAATTGTAGCGTAATTTTTTTTATCAGCATCAGTGATTAAAGTATCGTTAGGTTGTTTCTTAAATAGTATCTCTATTAGACCTGGAGCTTTGACATACTCTTTATCACCAACTATAAATTTATCTGTATGAAAAGTTATTGGAGTATTTCCAATCATTAGCGAATCATCACGCATTTTCCGCTCTCCATATAATTTATCTAAAGATTTTAAGTCTCCGCTAAATAACATTTTCAGATTTTCATTAGCAGTGTCGCTTAATTTTTTCATCATCTCTAATGATAGTTTTTTCCAGTTCGGAATCATATGCTAAATAGTCGCTAAGAGCTGACTTAAAAGCTGATTCTCGGACATCGTTAGATTGATCGTCAATGCTATCATCATCATTTTTTGTAACGCTTCGTTCTAGCTTTTTAATTCTCTTCTTTTTTCTCGCTTCTTTCTTGATCTCAGGAGGAGGAGGTTGCACACTTATTTCTTGTTTTATTTTATTTTCAGTTACACCTACAAGCTTTTCCAATGGTTTCACAATTGGCCAGAACGAGTCACTCAAATTTTTTTCCACTTCGAATTTATGTAATAAATCGTACTTTCTTTTCACAGCATTTCTAGCTTTCTCAACTTCGCGTAGGACTGCCGTTTGCTGGTTAAAGTTTGACATCTTGATAGTTTGAAGTTTCACAACTATATGCTAAACATTTTCAGTATTCTGTATATTTGATACAAATTGATCAAAACCTTTTCTGTAGCGACCATCATCCATATTACGATCTTTGTCAATAATGAGAAAGCTGTGGTTGCCATCATTCCAACACATTGAACAAATATCTTTGAAGCGTTGATACGTCATATCAGTGTTAACATGATCATTATAAACATGTTTCAAATTCATATCATCTTGTCGTAAAATTACCAACAAGTTTACATTGTCACGCACTAAATGTTTTGGAACTTGTGCATACGACTGACACAAGTAAAAGCAATCAACATTTTTATGTCTACCCATACAATAGAAGGCTTCGACATTATCTTGTTTTTCACAGGCAATATCATCAAATACGAAACGACAAGATCATGTTCACCGAAGGCAAAGTATTCAATGCCATCGAGAGGCTCGAGAAGTTTTTCCAAAAATGTATATTTTGGTTGATTTAGAGATTTTGAGTATACGTAATTGTTTTCAAATTTTAAACCATTAGGATGAATGATGAGAGATAGGAGAGCATTCGTTTTTCCATAATTCGATGGTCCACAAAATACTGCTCTTATAGTGTTTGGCAACAATTTTCCATGACGATGCTGTATTTTTTGCTGCTGTTGCTGCGTCAAAAGATCGAAATTTATCACTGGTAGTTTTGCTGACTGCTTCTTCAGATCCATTCTACCTCTCGAGTACGACTAACTCAAAACATTATAAATATGAGCATTTATAGTTTTTCAGTTAGTCTCGCGTGAGCTTTTCTCGAGAAAGCATCATGCAAAGAAAAAGAAAACAAATGGTTTTAAACGTGATTAAATTTGATTAAATGAATCCCAGTGAATCCAAATTGTTTTAACCCTGATTAAATTAGATTAAATGTATCCCATTGAATTTAAATGGTTTTAAACATGATTAAGTCTGATATAAAATTTATTCTTTTGAATAATTTTTTAATGTCGATTCTTAATATCGATTTGGGTTAATGAATAATATTGAAAGGGTATTAATAATTTAAAATAGATTAAATAAATACCATTGAATCCAAATTGAATCCACATTGAATTCCATTGAATCCAAAATGAATCCATATTGAATCCAAATGATTTTAAACGTGATTAAATTTGATCCAATTTAATTATTTTTAGAACCATTTGGATTCAATTTGGATTCAATGGAATTCATTTAATCTATTTTAAATTTTCAATTATTAATGCCATTTTAATATTATTCATTAACCCAAATCGGTATTAAGAATCGATATTGAAAAATTATTCAAAAGAATACATTTTTTTTAATTATTTTCAATCCTGTATTTTTAGCAGGGTTTTCAATTAAGGTATTTTGAAAGCTGATGTATCCAACAAGTATCGCAAAAAGTATCTGACAAATTATCCCAAATAGTATTACAAAAATTATTCCAAACAGTAGCTTAAAAGGAATCCCAAAAAATGTCTCAAAAAGTATCCCAAATAGTATCCGAAAAAGTATCCCAAAAAGTATCCCCAAAAGTATTGAAAAAGTATCTGATAAATTAACCCAAATAGTTTCGCAAAAAGTATCCCAAAAAGTATCCGAAAAAGTGTTCCAAAAAGTATCCCAAAAAGTATACAGCAAAGTATTAAAAAAATATCTGGAAAATTATCCCAATAAGTGTTTCAAAAAGTATCCCCAAATGTATTGAGTAGTAGGGGCTGGGCGGCTACTATACCACCAAATACCGACCATCGGTAAGGCAGATTCCTGCGCCAGCTCGACTGTTTTATCAACATCCCCCAGCCCCATGCTCTGTTTTATCACCCTGTTTTATCCCCCTGCCCTGTTTTATCGAGCCTCATAGCCGCTGCCCTGTTTTATGCCCCAGCCCCATGCTCTGTTTTATCCCCCAGCCCCTGGTCTGTTTTATTAAGTCCCACAGCAAGTCCCTAAACATTGTTTTATCTACAATATATTACAAGGAGGGCTGATATAAGGTTCATTTTTTATAAATTTTAATATTTTTTATTGATGAGATGGATGTAAATGAGAGTAGGAGTAGTAGGAGGAGAAGTAGGGTTAAGGATTATAAACAAAATGGTTTTAAATTGAAAGGTTTTTTTATTTTTTTAAACTAACGGTGAAATCTTATAAGCTAAAATTTTGTCCATTCATTACCCACATGCAATTGATGATTTAAATTTAAAATTAAGATCTTCCAATTTACAATCCGCGATGCAAATGAGGAGACGTGCCGATACATGTATAATAATGTCAAATACGACTGTACGAAAGCGCAATATTTCCTTCAATGATAGCTTCTTAAATGTTAAAATAGAATATATGACTTACATTATATAATAAGCTCAATGTGCATTAAGATGTAGATACATAAGTAACGCTAAACGACTAGACTGACTCATCAAACCCACAATGTATAGTTATAAAAGACATGTAAGTATAATAACCACCTATGACTATAGACCAAGTGTTTTCTTAAGTTTAATTAAAAAATCCTTAATTAATTTAATTTAAATGTTTTTCACAAAAAATCCTTAATTATTGTTCTGAATTATTTGATTATATATGTATGTTTTGTTTTCAAAAAAATCCTTAAATATCTAATAGAAAAATGTTTCATAAAGAAATGTGCAAAAACTGCTATACTTTATATACATTTTAATCATTAAATATTAAAAAATGTTTCAAGTATATAAAGTATAGCAGTTTTTACACATTTCTATATAAAACATTTACCTAAATAAACTCGATTAGATCATTACCCAAATACTTGAGATGAACAGCTCGAGTTTGACTTTCCTCCTCCAGTTTTTTATAGATGTTGGAATCCTTCAGCATCAATGCGCTTACACGCGTTGGAAGGAATAGGTCAAAGTTGCTGTCCAATACAGCAACAATTTTTAACCCATATTTCGTCTGAACTTTCTTGAGAGCAGTCAACTTGTACTGCTTACCCACTTCCAACTCCCTCATTTTCTTGGTTGGTAAGAACGATGATGTTCTCGCCACAGCATTTATTGACTCCATTCTGAAATTTGTAAAATTTGTAAAAAATAAATAAGCGAATGAATGTGTATATGTTTACATGCGTGAGTGTATGTGTGTGTGTGTGTGCTCGAGAGAGAGAGAGAGAGAGCGTGCGAGAACGAAAGAGTGAGAGAGAGAGAAGACTGTGTGCGAGAACGAAAGAGAGAGCGTGCGAGAGAGAAGAGAGAAAGAGAGCGCGCGAGAGATGACAGATCGAGAGAGTGTATATATACATATATATATATATATATATATATATATATATATATATACGTGTGTGTGTGTGTGTGTGCATGTGTGTGTGTGTGTGTGTGTGCGTGTGTATTCGCGAAAGAGAGAAAAGAAAACGTGGTGCGAGAAACAGCAGGAGAGGATGAGCGAGGGAGAGAGCGCGCGCGAGAACGAAAGAGTGAGAGAGAGAATACAACGTGCGAGAACGAAAGAGCGAGAGAGAGAGAAGACAGCGTGCGAGAAAGAAAGAGTGAGACAGACAGCGTACGAGAACGAAAGAGAGAGAGAGAGAGAGAGAGAGAGAAGAGTGTGCGCGAGAGAACGAGAGAGAAGAGAGCGCGCGAGAGAGGAGAGAGAGCAAGAGAGGAGAGAATGAGAGAGAGAGAGAGAGAGAGAAAGAAGAGAGCGCGCGAGAGAGGAGAGAGCGAGTGTGTCTGTGTGTGTATATATATGTGTGTGTGTGTGTGTGTGTATGTGTATGCGTATGTGTGTATTTATATATGTGTAAAAAGTAATTAAACACTTACGTGATCCTCCTCAAAGCCAGAATCTGTTGAATCGCCGTCTGAAGAATAGTCTTCCTCTCTCACAGCCAGCAGCCACTTCCTAATTGCCGTGATGTTTTGAAGTGCACAGTTTTTGTTACAGCCTGGCAGATGGTTTTCACAGACGATGGGAGAACAGAAGCCTGGTGTTTTGAGCGATGGACAGCCCAAATGCTCCAAATTCTCAATCCGTACATTCGGTGGAAAATACGGTCTAATCCACTTCTTTTTTGCTCGCCCTTCACCCATATGACGATAAAACGTGTTGGCATAAATTCTAATACACCAGCAAGAGTTTGCGATAACTTGTCGTGTGTTAATTCTCCTCCGTTCCAATTCAATCCATGAAAAGAATATTTTAGCCACAGGTTAGTGGCTTTGATGTGGCTCGGTAATTCTTGCCAAGAGCAAGGTGGTTGAAATGTGACCAGATGTGCAGGTGCTGATGGATCGTCCGCATCGGCATAAGCCACTTCTTTAAAAATAAATTCCCCGTTGACTCCGTGAAAGCCTTGAACATCTAAAATTATATCCATTTTGTCTATAAAAATAAAAATCAAGAATAAATTTTACGTGCAATACACGTTATAAAGTAATGAAGAAAGTATATACTTACAGACTGTTGAGTACACCTCCAACACTACGAATTCAAAAACGAGTGACTTAGCATGGGTTAGAGCAATGCTTATATATATTCTCACCCTGTAGTATACAAGGGGCCCTCGAGAAACGCTTTTCGATGGTCTCACTGTTTCACGGGCTAATACATTGCAACGCTTTTCCTCGTAGCATGCCTATACTAACACTTATACACAGCAACGCTTTTTCTCGTAGCTCGCCTATACTAAAGCTAATACACAGCAACGCTTTTCCTCGTAGCACGCCTATACTAAAGCTAATATACAGCAACGCTTTTCCTCATAGCTCGTCTATACTAAAGCTTAAACACGGCAATGCTTATCCTCGTAGCATGGCAATGCTGGAAACTCGAATTCTCATGTAAAATCAGAAAAGCATTGGTTTTCAGCCCTATGCATGTAAGATATACACAACTGCAGATATCGAAGCATCTCAAAGCGTGACACGCTATAACTAAGCAATGCTTTTTCGCAGCATGCCTTTACTCATCAATGCTCATGCTATCCACGTCGTGGTACAGCAAGCGTAAGGATACGCAGGTAGCAGGTCCCTTCCATCTCGAAGTCAAAGCATTAGTTTTAACACGCAATGCTTTCTTTTATTGCCTACGTACAAAAATCGTCACCGCACGCTACAGCGCAGCAATGCTTTCCCTCACAGCATGCATTTTCACTGTCTAAACACAGTTCCGTACAAGATACATCTTAGGTACGTGAAACGTATACGAAGCACACTTTTTTCACATAGAGTTTGCACAGCAGAAAGCCCTCCCATAAAATCAAGACAGCATCTCGAAGCGACAGGGTCGTAGTAGTCTTCTTTCAGTTTTCGAGAAAATTTTCATTTGAGGTGTGACTGTCCACGAAGACACATCGTGTTTATACACAAGTTCAAAGTGCTATATACTTTCAAGTAATCAGTTCCAAGTTGCAGTGTTCATCATGGCCAATAATATCGTAAGTAATAAAATATTTAATTTTATTTGCATATGAGAATAAAATTGTGTTTGTGCGCGTGTGATAGCGTGAGTGTATACGAGTGAAAACGCGTTTCAAGAATTATTTGCAAGTCTGTGCGTGTGTGTGTGTGATTATTTGCATGAGAGAGTGAGAGAGAGAGAGAGAGAGAGAGAGAGAACGAGAGAGAGCGTGTCTGTGCGTGTGATTATTTGCATGTGTGAGAGAGAGCAAGTGTGTGTGCATGATTATTTGCATGTGTGAGAGATCTATTGTGTGTGCGCGTTTATTTACATATGTGTGTTAGTGATAGCATGAGTGCATGCGAGTGAATACGTGTCAGAACAAGTTTCAAGTATTATTTGCAAGTGTATGTGTGTGCATGTGTTTGAGAGAGAGAGAGAGCAAGTGTGTGCGCATGATTATTTGTACGTGTGAGAGAGAGATATTGTGTGTGTGTGTGATTATTTGCATGTGAGAGAGAGAGAGAGAGAGAGAAAGTGTGTGTATGTGTGTGCGTGTGTGTATATTAGAGAGAGAGAGAGAGCGCGTGCGCGCATGATTCTCTGCGCGTGATTACTTGCATGTCTGAGAGAGAGAGAGAGCAAGTGTGTGTATGTATGTGCGTGTGTGTATTAGAGAGAGAGAGAGAGAGAGAAGACAGCGAGTGCGTGAGTGTATGTGTGAACAGAATGTAGTTTTTGCAAAATTAATTTATTTAAACAATTCTTTATTTAAATAAATTAATTTTGCAAAACTAAGTTCTGCTCTCACATGCAAACATCACGTTGTTGCAAAATTAATTTGTTTAAACAATTTTTTGTTTAAACAAATTAATTTTCTAAAACTAAATTCTGCTCTTATCTGCTTTCACATGTATACATCATGCTTTTACAAAATTAATTAATTTAAACAATTTTTTGTTTAAATAAATTAATTTTGCAAAACTAAGTCCTGCTCTCACATGCAAACATCACGCTTTTACAAAATTAATTTATTTAAACAATTTTTTGTTTAAACAAATTATTTTTGCAAAACTGCATTTTGCTCTCATGTAAACAGTAGGCTTTTGGAAACATGATTACGCGTTTTTACTAATTTTTAATTTTATTTTTTCAGAATACTGAAGAGACATTGTGGAGTCCAGGAGATATCGAGACGTTATTGGAAGTAAGTATAAATATTTTTGAACATAAATTATTTCAATATTAAATATTTTCATGATTATTTTTTATTTTTCAGAACCATTTATGCAGGGAAATAAATTTATTCCCTAAGGTGTATTTTGAAGTGGCAGCACCACCAGCACCAGCAACACCACCACCACCATCAACACCACCACCAGCACCACCAGCAACACCACCACCAGTACCAGTCGATACCATCAATATCGATACAATCCTTGAGGATTTATTTAAAAATGTATCGAGCACCGAGGAGGTGAATCCTCCGACTGAAGAAAAGATCGTAGACGATCTGCAGCAAGAGCAGACCGTAGACGATCTGCAGATCGTGGACGATAAGCAGATCGTTGACGATCAGCAGATCGTTGACGATCAACAGCAGCAGCAGCAGATGATAGTAGACGATGATAAGATTGTTGACCAACAGCAGGTGGAGGAGTTAGAACCTCTTACTCCGCAACAATTGAAATGTTTGTATATAGATTTTTACAACATTTGTGAAAAAATGCAGCAAAGTGATAAGCAGGCTATTGTTAATAGAAATCGCGATAAACATGTAGAGACGGGTAGCGAAGATTCAGCGAGCGAAACGTCGATTGAAAAATTGCAATGTAATATGTGTCATATGTGTGACTTTAATAATGAACAGTTAGTTTTATTGAATGAAAATTTTGAAAAATTGATTAAATTAATAGTAAAAAAAATAAAAAAAGTTGAAAACTAAAAAAAGTATTGATTGTAAACCTAAAAAAACGCCAAAAATTGCAATAAATAAAAGAAAAAAAATCAAAAATAAAAGAAAATTGTAAAGGTGTAAATTTAAATGTATTTTTATAGTTTAATAAATAATTATAAAATAAAATGTATGTTTATTGTAAATATGTTTATTTATACATTTGTCCTATAATCATTACATTCATAATCTTACACTATCCTACTAGTAAATTATTGTAAATTCTTATTGTTACATTATTATTATTACTAAATTAAAGTAGAATAAAACTGAATAATTTTACACAAGCGGTGTTGATTCAGGGCTTAATGGATACGCCGCAGCAGGTTTTCGAATCACGACATGTATTCGATGTAGCGGTGGTGATGCTGGACTATCCGGCACGGTTTTTTGCTGTTGTTGTTGTTGTTTTTGTTGTTGTCTTTGTTGTTGTTGTTGTTGTTGTTGTGGTTCCACTGGGTCAAACATCCCCATTTCTTCTGGCTCACATATGATTGCAGCCCAGTAGTTGATTGGACGCTGAACTGCTGGTTTGAGATGGTAGCGCTCTGGCAACTCGCTATAATCAATGAATTCTGATTCTTTTTCTCTGAGCCACTGATCGAGTTGATCCAGAGAAATCTCCGCAGGAGTGTATTGTGAAATATCGTTTTCACTCATTTTTCCTGAAACAGTAAATTATTATTATTATTATTATTATTATTATTATTATTATTATTATTATTATTATTATTATTATTATTATTATTATTATTATTATTATTATTATTATTATTATTATTATTATTATTATTATACATTACTTATGAATATAATACTTACGAAAATTTCACGATGCAACGCTGCAAGAAAAGAGAGAGAAGGACCGATCCTGCACCTTGTACAGCTACGACTCGAATGCTACGCAACTCAATAGAAAAAAGGTGACTTTAAAGGGACGCGCTTCTCTGCGTGAGTTCTCTCTCTGTCGCGTGCACCCTCACTCTCGAGCGTACGCTCTCTCTCACACGCGCGCTCTCACTCTCTCTCTCTCTCTCTCTCTCTCTCTCTCTCTCTCTCTCTCTCTTACAGCGCCCTGTATAAAGACTTGCATTATTTTTAATTTTTTGAAAAATGTGTATGTGATAAGGTTTAATTTGTTTTTTATTTTTTCATTCTTTATTAGGAATCAAACCATGGAAAACATGATTGAAAAATGCAAACAACTAGTTAAATCATTGGAGCAAGTTGAAAAAATTTTAAGTAAATCACCAGATCTCACATTTATAAGACGATGGAAAAATCATTATACTCAATGCATAAAAACTTTAAAAAATGTTCTCAAACACGAAAATTTATCTGTACAGCAGAAGCAAAGTATGCTGTACATAATAGCAAAAACGAAATGTATGAATGTGAGACTTGAAACCATTACTCAGACAAAGAGTGGTAGTGGATTGCAAGCTAGAAAGAATCAAACCGATCGTATTCGTTGGATTGATATGGATACTGCATTTAAAAATAGAATGAGAACAGCTACTATAGCTAATTTAGCACATATTGATCTAGTTGAATTTTTACGAGATTCATCTATATTATTTTCACGCAAAATGACAAGTATAATGCAAGAAAATATTGAAGCCTTAAAAATTAATACAGTTGTATCCTGTAAATTTAAAAAAACACATATCGAAGAAAATAAAGAAGAAGAATGTATTGAAATGAAACATTTTAATACAGAAAATCATGAAATTTTATTTGGTACACAGTTAAATAAATGGTTTGAAGACAATATCACGGAACCTTTACTTGCAAATATTGAGGAGTTTCAAGAAGGTGATTCTGGCTGGACTCTTCATTCCATTGAAAATATACAGATAAATATAAATAAATTCAAGCCATTGCATACTGGTAGCTCATATATACCTCTACCATTATTTATAACAAAGAGAAGAGCATGTATTAATGTGAAAAATTATGACACTAAATGCTTTCTATGGGCAATTTTATCTGCTTTATATCCTGCTCATGATAAAACACACTCCAATAGATTAAGTAATTACATTAAATATGAGCATACATTAAATATGAAAGGCATTGAGTTTCCAGTATCATTGAAACAGATACCACGATTTGAAAAGCAAAACAGTTCTATTTCTATAAATGTTTTTGGATTGGACAACAAAAATATTGTACCCTTATATTTAATAGCTTGCTAAAAAAATAGTCATATAAATCTGCTTTTAATAACAAATCAAAAGAATAATTTAGGTGAAAATAATAAATTTATAGCTGAATCACATTATGTATACATAACAAATCTTTCACGTTTAATTAGCAAAGATTTTACCAGTAAAAAACGAAAATTATTCGTTTGTGATAGATGCTTGAATGTCTTTTACAAAGAAGATAGTTTGACGCAACATGAGGAACATTGTAAAGTATTAAATAATTGTAAAATTAGACTTCCTAAACCAGGAAATGATGTGATTCAGTTTAAAAATCATCGATACAATGAAAAGTTACCTTTCACAATCTACGCAGACTGTGAGTGTTTGATAAAACGTATAAAACAGGATAAAATCACCAATACACAATCAGTGCAGAGTCATGAAATATATAGTATAGGATATTATTTTCAATGCAGCTATAATAATTCTTTATCAACGTATAAGTTTTATAGAGGTCCTGAAGCATCTAAATGGTTTGCTAAAGAATTGAAAAAAATAGAAGAACAAATAACTTCTTTATATAATAACCCTTTACCAATGTCAACTTTATCTCAGACTGAAATAACAGAGTATTGTAATTCAAAAATATGCCACATTTGTAAAACGAATTTAAATGATGATGTGAAAGTGCGTGACCACTGTCATCTTACTGGAAAGTATCGAGGACCTGCACATAATGCATGCAATTTAAACTATTAAGATTCGAAAATAATACCAGTTGTGTTTCACAACTTAAGTGGTTACGATGCACATTTTATCATATCTGACGTCTCAAATCACTTTCCAGGATAAATTGATTTACTGCCTCTAACAAAAGAGAAATATATTTCTTTTACAAAGCATGTAGAAAACAGTAGCATCAAATTAAGATTTTTAGACTCTTTCCGATTCATGCCTTCTTCGCTAGATAAACTGGCATCATATCTGCAAGACTATAAAATTGTTAAGAAAGAATTTGATCATCTCAACAATGAACAAATTAATTTGTTAACAAGAAAAGGAGTTTTACCCTACGAGTACATTGACTCATGGAAAAAACTAGAAGAGTTTAAATTACCTGAAAAAGATGATTTTTTCAGTAATCTCAATGACTCGCATATATCCGATGAGGATTATGAACATGCCAAAAATAAATGGAAAACATTTAATGTGAAAACGCTTGGTGAATACTCGGATCTCTACATGAAAACTGACGTCTTACTTTTAGCTGATGTTTTTGAAAATTTTCGAGATCAAAGTATGAGAGTCTACAGTGTCGATCCTGCTCATTATTATACTACTCCAGGTTTCTCTTGGGATGCAATGCTCAAACATACTGGAATAAAATTAAAGCTCTTAACCGATATTGACATGGTCCTTTTTGTAGAGCGTGGAATCAGAGGTGGTTTAAGTCAATGCTCAAATCGTTATGCAGCATCTAATTACAAGTACATGCTCGAAAAATATGACGCTAGTAAGGAAAATCAGTTTCTAATTTATTTAGATGCAAATAATTTGTACGGGCATAGTCTTTCACAAAGTCTTCCATACGATGAGTTTGAATGGCTTGAAAATTTAGATCATTTTAATTTATGGAATACTCATCCTCATGATTCCTACGGTTTCATCCTCGAAGTTGATTTAGATTATCCAAGAAATATACATAATGATCATAATGATTTACCATTCTGTCCTGAACATGCAAAACCGCCAGGTAGTAAGCAAGAAAAACTTTTGGCTACTCTGCGATCTAAGAGAAATTATGTGATTCACTATGTAGCCTTAAAACAAGCACTCTTGAATGGCTTACAGAGTAGACGGGACTGCGCGGCTACTGCCCCAAGCGGGTTCTGCCCCACTATTTACCGACCACGGGTAAAACATTCCTGCAATACCGGCCAATTGGTAAAACAGGATTCCTGCAATACCCCCTGCTTTATCGGCACGCCCACTGGCCCCATTGCAGACCCCAGCGAGCTGCCCAGGCCCCATCGAACTGTTTGCTACCCTGTTTTATTGTCCCAGCGAGTACCACTCTCCCTTTTGCTGTGTGTATAAAGCATACAACAGCTTTGCTGCATCGTCTCTCTAATGCATAGCTACATCTCCTAGCCATGTAAAAACCTGCACAGTATACGTGTAGAAGACTCGAAAAGCAAGATTCGGTCTCTTTTCTATAATAAAACGTATAGGAAGCGTGCGTTTTTCTCTTATGCCGTAGTGTACAAACAGTTCTCACTCTCTACGGTAAAACTAATGCATAACATGGATAGCGAACCTTCTCGAGCTCGTTGCACAGTCTATTTACAATGATAATTATACGCATCGTCTCGCTAATGCTTATCACACAGTAGTACCCTTAGCTGAGGCGCCAGCTAGAAAAACCCACACAGTATAAGTATGGAAGACTTGAAAAGCGAGAACCAGCCTCTTTTTCTAAATGTATAGGAAGCGCGCGTGTATCACATAAACAGCTCTCTTTCTGCAGTAAAACTAACACGATGCGCAGGTAGCGAACCTTCTTGGGCTCACCGCGCAGTAATTGATAAGCATACTCAATCGTCTCTCTCCTAGCTGGAGCGTCAGCTAGAGCAGGCTACACAAATTATCGAAAAGTGTGTTCCCAATCCTCTATTCTATTTCTATGCATTCCCTAGACGTACTGATTATCGGGACAAGATAAGCCGAAAAGCAAGTTTCTCGCTGCACTATGTGAGGGCAGCCCGAAATCTTATATCTATCCTATGCTTTTTGAGCACATATTAACTCTTACTGTACAGCCTCATACATTGAATTCGCTAGAGAGAGAGAGAGAGAGAGAGAGAGAGAGAGAGAGAGAGCGCTAGCGAGAGAGAGAGAGCGCTAGAGAGCGTGCTAGCGAGAGAGTGCGCTAGCGAGAGAGAGCGCGAGCGAGTGTGTGTGTGTGTGTGTGTGTGTGCAAATGCGTAAATATGTATTAAATTAAAAACTTACATTTTAGTTAGACTTTGAAAAAATCCGAATCCGATAAATATTGAGCATAAGTGAATAAATCGTGATGTGTTCCTTCTCTAATTTCTCAGAGCCACCGCCTTATCGCTGAAATGATCTGCACAGCACAGTTTTTAGTGACAAGTATACTCGTGCGTGCATCGTCTCTCCAATGCTTAACGCACAGCTTTATCTCCGAGCTGAGACATCAGCTAAAGCATGCAATAATCTGCAAAGTATACATATAGAAGACTCGAACAGAGAGAATCAGTCTCTCTTTTCTATAGTAAAACGTATAGGAAGCGTGCCTTTTTCTCTTAAGCTGATGTGTATCACACAAGCAGCTCTCTCTCTCTCTCAGTTTTTTCGTACTTGCGCGAGTATATAAATGGAACGCTCTATAGCGTTGAGTTTGATCGTTTTTTCTGAACTTATGTGCAATATTTTAGTAAAGATAATAGTATTGTAACAATAATATATTTATAAATTAGTTGTAACTCAGTGCAACAACAACAACACATTATAACACATTTTCGAAACCATAAAATTTTCTTTCAAAGGACTTGCTCCTCAAAAAAAGTCATTTGAGCTCTAGTTGTCAGCAGGATAAGATCGTGTAGACATATATATATATATATATATAGTGCTTTATTTTATTACAAAAGTTTAGTGCTGCGTGTAACGTGCAAGAAATCATCATGGGGAGAAATATTAATGTAAGTAAGAAAATGACTGAATGTTATACAATTTTGTATGTATGTACATACACATTCTCTCTCATACAAATGCGTGCATACAAATGTTGTCACTTATACAAATAGCTGTTCACATATATATTTTGTCTCTAATTTTTACCAAATCGAGAGTGTACACACACATATTTTCTCTCTCACGCACAAATTGCATGCATAGATTTTCTCTCTTTCTCTCTCTCTCTCTCTCTCTCTCTCTCTCTCTCTCTCTCTCTTTGCAAACCCCAGCGAGTTGTTACCCTGTTTTATTGACCAGGCGAGCTGTCCCCAAAACTGTTCCAAGCAGACTATGGAGGAAGGATAATTGGGTGTAAATATAAAACAATTTATTTTATTAAAAAACAAATTTGCAATTTATTTTATACTACAAACATAGCTTTTACAATTTTTTATAGCCTTATCATAACCATGCTTTTCGGGCACAGAGTTTGTATTGCTAGAATACTTATCCATGCTTATTTAGTTCAAGTAGCAGTTTGTTTATTGCCTCAATATTAATGGTAAGTGTCCTTAGCTTTTCATCAATCTCGTCTCTGTCTAACTGAACTATTTCATCTAATTTAGATATTTCAGTTTTTAAATCAGATTTTATAGTTTGAGTAACACTGTGCAGAGTGTTTAAATTTATAGCGTCGTTTAGTTCTTTAGGATCTGCTACATTGCACAATCTCTTTTCTTCTAAACTATACTGACTGTCAGGAGTGAGTTTATATCCAATGCCGGGAGGTCCTTTTAAGGTATTCAAATGTCGTCCAAACAAGTCAACGCTCATCTTTGAAATTAATTAAATCAGTGTTGGTGCCTTTACTCGGACGGCTTCTATAACTTGAGAATGAATCTTGAAGTTTTTTGAATCTTTTTTAGTATTTGTCGCTGTTTCTTGATACGAAACCGAAGTTTTTTCATTCAATTTTTCCGACTCGACGAGAAATTGATTTTCCTCTCCTCCTCCTCCTCCTTTTCCCGCTGAAGAGAAGCTTTTTTTCCACTTATCCATATCGCATGTTTCAGCGATTAGTAATCGACTGACAAGTTCATTTGAATCATCACATATTTATAGTCAACGTCTTGGGGTGGGGGTATCCTATTTTTTTTCTTTATTTCCACAACTATATCAGAATTTTCTACAGCCTTATAGTACTTCCATTGAGTTGATTTACCCTCAGCTTTCTTTGGCTGATTGCTCGAATTTCCGCTGCTGCTATTTTGACCCATGGCTGACTAACTAACTAGTTTTTATCATACAAGCTTTATATACAGTTTCATACAAGTTTCTTTACATCACCGCTTATAGGATTATACGTTACAATGCGATCATGCAAAATTAAACAATACGCTGTTGTATTCGCAGGTACATTATTTTTACACTCAAATTCAAGACGAACGTCTACAGCTGCCTGTTTAATAGACTCGTTTTGTTTGGAACAATCAATGACTATGAGAGGTGCAAACTCTTTAAAATCTGTTTTACTCAAAAGCGGCTCTATTATAGCGCTTTCAGTATAGTATGCATTTTGAAATTTTGCGTACATATCATAAAGTAGAGCATACTGATTATTTGAAATATCAAGATTGAGATTTCCGTATGGATAACTCTGAGAGTTGAGGAAGAGTTTTACATTACTAATATTACAATGATCAAATAAACTAGCATTAATTGTTTTGCTTGCTTTTCTCGCTGTTTGGAAGCCGAGAATAATGAAGCGTGGTTTCTCCAACTGATTTGATGTTTTTACTGTCCAAACATGTTGCCTCGTTGTCGGAAGAACTGGATACTCGTACAGCTCCCATGAACGGAAACTCATAGGAATAGGTGTATCTCTCTGAATGTAGTTGAATAGTTGTATTTTTCTTCGATCTGATAGTACGACGTAAGGCATTAACCACTCTATTCGAGCGAGCTCAATTTTAAAGTTTTCGTAGGAAGCTGCTGCTCCTTGTGCTGCTGTAGATGTTTGCACAACAACATTCAAATCACTTCTCGATCTTGTAAGAATAAGTTCATGTTTCACATTTACAACAATTTTCTGATAATCTTCAGCGAAACCAAAAATCATTGATAGAGGAATTGTGACATCAAAGTTTCCATTAGCATCGGTTATTTTTCCTAATTCTGAAATGTTGGTCCAGCCCGAATTTTCAAGATGTTTAAGCTGACTTGGTGAGAAAGAGGTGTAGCCTTTCATCAAGGTTGTTATAGCAACGTTCTTACAGCGATCAATTTCAATCGCATTCATCTCGTATCGGATTTCCTCGAAAAGATGACTGATGGCATTGTTTACAAATTGAGTATTTGTTAGAGCACTACCATCCGCTTTGGTAATTTTACCAGAGATATGCAGAGAACTTTTGGATGGTAGCACACACAAATCTTGATGCTGAATTGCTATTCGAATTTCATCACTCTGATTGAATGCGTGTGAGGCGTATGGCTGATGAGCGTGCACCTCATAATGTGAAACAGACTCATCAAAGATGACTGGAGCTTGTACATTAAGAACTTCCTCCATCTTTCCTCACACAACAAATAAATGTACAAGTTATTTTTTCAATATTTTTTTTTCTTCCCTGCCTTTTTCCACCACCACGCACTACGAGACCAAGATTTCGAAGAAACTGTTGATTTTGTTGTGTTAGTCGTTTGATTGCTCGTTGCGGACTGACTGTCTGTTGACATACTGAGCCGCTAATATAGCTTTACTTAGCATTGAAAACAATACCCATTTTATGTGCTTTTTAAATGCAAACGAATCGTAATAATTTCTCCTCGAAGGTTAATCAAATCACCATCTTCATCTACTATACGTAGTTGTAAGTGATCAATTATTTTTACTGATACTGGTAAGTATATTATTTGTTTAGGAACTTCAAGTATCTTGTAGCCAGCTGGTACTGCTGGGAGAAATTCGTGTATTGTATGAACTTTTTTTTGATTTATGTATGCTCCTGTTGTAATGTTACATTCAACTCGTAGAGCGTTTAATTTGAGAATAGCTACAGGCAAGTCTGAGTAGTGACTTATATAGGGTTTCAAAGTTCTTGGAGTGAAACCCAGTAGACGAGCAATAGAGTTTCTTGGTCGAAAATCTATTTCATGAGTGCACTCAATCAAGCATCGTAATGTATTATTATTCGGCTTTATACTAAGTTTTACACCTCGAGCATCAAGAAATCCTTGCAGCGTCCGCTCAATATCTTCAATCTCATAACTGCCACTAGGAATTTGAATAATTTCTCGACCAACATAAAACTTGTTACAATTTACATCAATATTCGGTATAGAATTAAAAGTGAGTAATTCAACAAGTCCAAGACTGTATAGTTTATCCTTATCCAATTCTATAGGAGGAAAATAGTGAGTTTCGAGAACTGAGGAGGTGTCTGAAAGGCTGAGTGTTATCGACTCGACAACCATCTTCAGAATACTAATTCCAAAGCTCACTTTTCACTTTTTATAGAGCCGAAAATTTTCTTTACGATTGAGCTGATTAGAGAGAAATTTGAGGCAAAGATAACCGCAGATGAACGTTGAAAAGTCTTGATATCTTTGATAATTGTACTTGACTTGAGAAACTTTCCAATAGTTCATAAGATCAAGAGGTGGTTGTAAGTCTCCAAAGCTGTCAAAGTATACAACTTCTTTACCAATTTTTCGATAAGCTACCCAATGTATGCCAGATCCACTCACATCATCTAGATTTATAATTGCAGACTCCTTTATACGGCAGCCGTTGGAAGGTAAATCATTTCGCATGAAAACTCCACGAAAATTTGCTATTTTCATTAATTTTGCATACTTGAGTATATCGTAGTCGGTAAGTGCACGTTTTGGCAGTCTTACTTCAATGAAGTTTTTTTTTCTTCTTCTTTCTCCCTCCTTCAGAGAGATACCAAAACCACCTTTTTGGTAAGGTCTCAAAAACAATCCTTTACCCAGCATCATTTCTTCAACTTTTCCATTATGCTTTTTTTGCTCTTCTAATTGTTTTTTAGAAGCATTTGCTCTATTTATTGCTTGAGCAATTCCAGCAGCTCCTCCCGCAAGTGAGCCTACTGCACTAAGACTTGCAAAGAGGGGAATAAGCGCTGGAAGAAAGCCACCTACTCAATGGGGAACAGCCAAAATGCGTGGAACTCTAACTTTACTTTTACCACCGACTTTTTTCACTTGTTCTCGTGCACTCTTTAATGCTGATTTAATCATAGGGCGAGCATTATTGCTAGGAGTGACAGATTTTGATAGTGATTGAACTAGATTTTTTAAAGTAATCTTTTTTCTTTTCTTTGAAATCCTTTTTTTACATCTGCCTCCTCCTCCTCCTCCTCCAACATCCATACCAAACTTTGATTTTAACTTCATAGCACTTGTTGCAGCAAAGGCTGCCGCTTTTTCTTTCAAACTAGCGGCTTTAGATTTTAATCTATTCCAAGCCTTTTCTGCTAAAATTTTATCAGCAACGTTTCTCTCCTGTATGTTATCTCGATTCTTCGAATAAGCAATATCGTGTATATCGTGTTCTTTACAAGCGGCGTCAAGAGGATTAATCCCAGAATCACCACGAGCTAAACGTTTTGCCAACTTGGTACCTGGACCGCAGTACTCATAACCTGGGAGATGAAGTTCAACGGGTAGTTTGTTTATCAATGTATTCACTAATCCTGAACCTTGTTTTCTTCGCATGATGCTGTCTGTAACAAGCTCATGCGAGACTGACTGTAAAAAGGTATAAATATCACATATTTATACTGTTTCGAGTTAGTCTGTTTTGTGAGATGGATCTGAAAAAGCAGTCTGCAAAGCTGCCAGTAATCAATTTTGATCTTTTAACACAGCAGCATCAGAAAAATAATCGTCATGGAAAATTATTACCAAATAGTATACGAGCAGTATTTTGCGGACCATCAAATCGTGGAAAAACGAACGCTCTTTTATCTCTAATCATTCATCCTAACGGTCTGAAATTTGAAAATATTTACGTTTACTCAAAATCTCTCAATCAGCCAAAATATAAATTTTTGGAAAAACTTTTGGAGCCTCTCGATGGTATCGAATACTTTCCTTTTGGCGAGCATGATCTTGTTGTGTCACCCGATGAAGCTCGACCAAATTCAATTTTCATATTTGATGACATTGCCTGTGAAAAACAAGATAACGTTAAAGCTTTTTACTGCATGGGTCGACATAAAAATGTAGATTGTTTTTACTTGTGTCAATCGTATGCACAAGTACCGAAACATTTAGTGCGTGACAATGTGAACTTGTTGCTAATTTTTCGTCAAGACGATATGAACTTGAAACATGTTTATAATGATCATGTTAATACTGATATGTCATATCAACGTTTCAAGGATATTTGCTCAATGTGTTGGAATGATGGTAATCACAGCTTTCTCATTATTGACAAACATCGTAATATAGATGACGGTCGCTACAGAAACGGCTTTGATCAATTTGTAATAAATATATAGAATATGGAAAAAATGTAGCATTTTATTGTGAAACTTGAAACCATCAAGATGACTGATTTTAACCAACAAACTGCTGCCTTACGGGAAGTTGAGAAAGCTCGCAATGCTGTGAAAAAAAAGTACGATTCATTAAAATTGCATAAATTGGAAGTGGAAAAAAATTTAAGTGACTCGCTTCAGCCAATAGTGAAACCATTGGAAAAGCTTGTTGATGTCACTGAAAATAGACTAAAACAAGAAATAAATTTACCTCCAGTCAAGAATGAAGTGAGACCAAAGAAGAGAATTAAAAAACTTGAGCGTAGTACTTCAAACAGTAATGATGATGATAATGATAATTTTCCTGAATCAGATTTTGAGTCTGCTGTTGATTATCCAACAGATGAGCTAGAAAAAACTATTGTAAAAACAGATGATGAAAATGTGAAAATGTTGCTTAGTGGAGACACAAAATCTTTAGATATTGTATACGGAGTGCGTAGAATGCGAGACGATACACTAAAGATTGGAGATACACCAATAACTTTTGAAGCAAATAAAATTATAATTGGTAATAAAGAATATGTGAAAGCTGCAGGACTAGTAGAGTTGTTATTTAAAAAGGAACCTAATGCCTCACTAATCACTGACAATGATAAAAAAAATTATGCCACGATTTTAAAAGACACAAATGCTCACAAAAAGTACTATATAGCAGATGAGAGCGTTCGCGAAACGTCGAGTAAAAAATATGTGAATTATGTGAGTAAAATTCTAAAGCTTCGACCAGGTAAAATTGGAATGGGCTTATACACAATCGCTCAAAGATCCACTCACACGGATTACCGCTACTGCGATGATCCAAACGAGCTTGTAGATCGTCTAAGATTACTCATAGCTGAAACGTCTGCTGGTAACAATAATCACGTTAATGAAATACAAGCAATTGTGGAGGAGCTTCGTGAGGCAGGCATTATTAGTTCAGTATTAAAATGAGCATCGATGTGTTTGGACGTCAGTTGATCCACGCAGATTCATCGCGAGGGCCACCTGGAATAGGATTCAAGCTTACCAGTGATGGAAATTTTGATTTGGACAATCGATTATTGTGTAATGTAGGTAATGCTGCTGAACAAAATGATGCAATGAACTTAAAGTCTGTGCAAAAATTGATAAAAGACGAAAGAGAAAAATTGCTTGAAGATTTTCGGAGTGTTTTGAACAATAAAATTTAAAACATTGAATCTGAAATTTTGAAGATAATAAACATACTAAACGAAGATAAGGCAAAAAATGCAGGCAAAATTAGTGGACGAACTTCATAAGCCTGCAAGGCGTAATTATCCACGCCGCTCATTCCTCATCAAAGATATTGACAAACTTGGCAGGCAGATCTTGTTGAAATGATTCCTTATGCCAAGCAGAATAAAGGTTTTAAATACTTGCTCACAGTAATTGATACATTTTCAAAGTACGCTTGGACTGCACCAGTCAAGGATGAAAGTGGAAAATGTGTAGCTGAAGCTATGAAATCTATACTTTTGCAAAAAAGAGTACCCAAGAATTTACAGACTGATCGAGGAAAAGAATTTTACAATAAAGATTTTCAAAAACTAATGAAAAGTTATAAAATCCATTTGTATTCTACATACAGTAATCTTAAAGCGTCAATTTGTGAACGTTTTAATCGTACTCTAAAAAGCAAAATGTGGAAATTGTTTAGTCTGGAAGGTACATACAAATGGCTAGGCAGTTAACAGGATTTAACTTTACAGTATAATAATAGTCATCATCGAACAATAGGAATGAAGCCTGTAGAAGTGAATAAAGATAAAGTTAATCATATAATGAATCGAGTAAAAAGGTCAAATCTTTTCAAACGAGCTAAATTTAAAATTGGAGATCAAGTACGTGTTAGCAGAATCAAGGGTGTTTTCGACAAGGGATATACTCCCAATTGGTCAACTGAAGTCTTCACAGTAACAAAAATTTTAAATACAGAGCCCTACACCTATCATCTAAAGGACTATCAAGACAAGCCGATTTCGGGAGGATTCTATGAAGAGGAACTTCTCAAGACTAAACGTCCAAATGTTTATTTAATTGAAAAAGTTTTGAAAAAAAGTGGTAATAGAATTTATGTAAAATGGTTAGGTTTTGATAATTCTCACAACAGTTGGATAAATAAAAATGATATGTAGATAAAATAAACTGCATTTATTTATTTATTTCCCTCAATTTTTTTTAATAGTACAGGCATTATAATAGCATTTGTTGGATCCATTCTTCTCTTGAAACGTTCTCGATCTCGTGCTGCCTGCTCCCATTTTCCACATCGAGCTTCATGATGAGCTGCCGATGACAATGCCTTTGCGTCCGATATTTTTGGAAAAAGTTTTTTTTTTCAGGATTCGAAAAGACTTGCGCTCGAAACGACGGACACTGCGCTTGGTTGCGCGAGTCTATATTTCGGAGGCCTTGGACGACAGAAGAGAAGGAGAAACATGCGACTTCTCCAGCTTATCGTATCGTCCAGGGAACCA